>JAHWFP010060027.1:201398-245917 GCA_023313725.1 Lithobius niger | reverse complement strand
AATGCGAAGTTAAAAAAAATGTAAAATCTTAAATAAATCTATCGGATTTAAGAAATGAAATGACGTATGAGCAAAACACTTAGGTTAAACATTAAATGTTCCTATTTAAAATGTCGGCCCAGGCCATGAGCCAAGCAAAAAGGCCAGGCTGCGATCATGGTTTAGCCTAGCGCCACACTTGGCAAATTTGTTGTATTGCAAATATGTATCCACTTTATAAAATAGTGTATAAATGGCTTCCTTTTCATGCTAAGGTAGCTGTATGGAGCAGGGTGTCTAAGGGGCAAGGTGGCTTGATGGTCAGCATGACCGTGTCATGTGCCAGAGGTGCCAGGTTCGAGTCTGGCCGCAGCCAACCCTGCCATTTTCGGAAAAAGTAAGGCCGTTTGATGTCTGGTTCTCATGTCGATTGTGGCATGTAAAGGAACCTAGGAATTTCCGATGGGATTTAGCTAGCAAAATTGTCCCGGTCTTCTTCCGGCGCCATGGCTATGGCTGGGTGCATGCCTAAAGTTAAAACTAAGGTTGCTGGATATGTCTAATGGGTTCTGATGCTGGTTCGAGTCTTGGCAATGGTCGAAGTTTTTATTTTCTATATTCTGGCTGTGATTTAGCTTGTCGTAAATGCATTAATTAGTCCTCGTTTCTACAGAACTTTATATACTCTAGTGCGACGTGAAGACTGATGTGCGGATGCTGCTGCTGCGAGGATCTCAGGAACTGGGATGTTACTGTGGAAAGCCCATGATGTCGATATGGCCCAGCTTATGTGCTGTAACCCTGATGATGGTGCCAGCACAGTCGACGTTTAGGTATTCTTAAGCATTTACAATGACAGATTTGGTCTACGTTGCAATCATTCTTGTAGAAGTTTCACCAAAATTCCTTTTGTAGGGAAGGAAAAGTTGATTTTGTCCTCTGCGGAATTCGTTGTTTTCTGTACTTTGAATGTAAAAACATTATACACGTACAGGGCAGGGAAGACGTTCAGACTCGTCACGGATCATGTTTGAAAGCGCTGGAATGATGATCGGTTGAGACAGGTCGCAAGGCTTCGGAGTCTTCGCCCGAAAAGAATATCTTGGGGTTAAGTAACTGCCGTGAAGTTGGAAAAAAAAAAGCAGAAAGCTGGATCAATGGATAAGGCTTGTACTTCATTGTAACGTAGGCTGGCTGTAAGAGTCGTCAAGAATACTGTATTGCGGATGAGGACATTGATGATGCTGTTTATGTTCCTAAGGTGCCTTCATTAGGGTTGCCCAGATGATTGAAAGGTCCCAGTCTGGAAAGACTCGGCAAATTGTTGGACACTCTACTTTTGATGAGAAAGATGATGCGAAAATCGTCAAGGAAGTCCGACTAGCCTACTGCTTTAAAGACAAGAGTTTACAGCCGAACGGTAAACCAGGATAGTGAAACCTTTTAGGCTTTCCCTGCTCCAGCGCAAGTGGTTGGAAACGAGTGAACGAGAAAAGCAGTAACGCAGCAGCGTTGAAAATACCGGAGGCCAAAACGTTTTTCAATAGTTGCCGTGTTCAAAAAAACCAGTGGGGGAGATGTAGAAAAAGCCAATAACCTAGGATGCCTGATGAAGACAGAAGCATTTTGAAAGTGAGCGAAAATGAGTTTTGAACTTGTACGAATGTTTTAGGCCTTATTTGGAAAGATCACTAAGGAAGATCAGAAGCTCGGGCATAAGGGTGATTAATTGGATTTCTTCTAAAAAATTTCACAAGCGCTTGTAGGAGACTTTCCTCTTCTCGTAAGGAACACATCCAAAAAGGAGAGATGACCACAACTTCCTCTTCAGCAGTGAACAGGAAGCCATCCTTCACACCATCAACGCTTGGCACCAATCTGTAGGGTTCACTGCTGAAGAGGAAGTTGTGGTCATCTCTCCTTTTTGGATGTGGTCCTCACAAGAAGAGGAAACTCGAGCCCTACAACAAGCTGTTGCACACAGGGAGGATGACCTTCGTTTCGTGTCACCCACGATCCCAAAAGAGCATTAATGGGAAATGTACTCTGTAGGATAAAAGCACACTCCACAGATGCTGCAACAATGCGTGTACACCTCGCAAAAGAAAAGATAAAGTTTCTCCGGTTCGGGTACTTGGCCAGCCTCATTAACTACTTTCTGCCAACAACAGAAAGAAAGTAGTAAAAGCAGTGGATGACCGTCCTTGTGAAGTAATTACGTACCTACCTGGGAAGAGTGAGAGCATTCATGGTGTTCTTCGAAAACAGGGTGTCAGAGGTTTCTTTAGGTTTCCTCCTAACTTGAAAAACTCTTCCAGACCCAAGAGAACTAGAGCAATTGACACCCTCCACCCGTTTCCCCGCCTCCACTCCCATCCCTTAATACCCCTCGCCACCGTTATGAGACCCACAGTAAGTTGAGACTACAGCTAGGCCCCTCCACCTCAGTCCCCCCCCCCCCCCCTTCGTCATCTTAGACCACCCAGGTGAGAAATCGATCCCTGTTCCCTAGCCCCGAGACTCTTGTACAGACAGGAGTGGTTTATTGTGTGTCTTGTGAAGGTTGCAGTCCTGTGTATGTCGGTGAGAGACACAGACAATTGCAGGAACATCTTAAAGAACCCTAATGATGTTCACAATGATGACTGGAGAAATAGTATTGCCATGCACCACAAAAAGCACAGATACAACATCAGTTTTTATGAAATCTAATGTGCTGCATATGACAACCATCTTCGTGCATTAAAATTCCTCGCCATCAAAAAATTCCAGCAAAACGGCATGCTCCTGATGAACTTGGCAAGTGGTGCCAATGACAATGGTCCGACCTGAACTTTGAACCCTCCTTGACAACAAATGGAAGATCCAGATGTAATGCTCCGTGAAGATCAGTGGTCAACAATGATCACGTTTTAAATTGTTTGCTAAGCCAAGATGTAATCCTAGTTTTCTTCATCTTTCTGGTGCCCATGTTTCTGAGGAACTTGAATGGTTTCACCAAAAATTAAAAAGAACGTTCTGTGAAGTTCTATTGTGGTGGTATTGTGTAATTTTTTTTAGATGTTGTTGTTTAAATACCATTAGATAAACCGCTTGCCGGTTTTTCCTCATTTGATTGGATTGACCTCAACCAACGAAACCACCTTTTCCTGCCTCTTTAAAGGGCAATTACATCATTTTGACATGCATGTTTGACTTTTGGATCACTTACACAATAACTAAACACAAGAATTGCGGTAAGAATACATTACTTACGTCCGATATAACAATTTAATTACTGCATCACCAAAACACGACACGGAGATCACCATTGTTTTGCTGGAACGCTCAGAAATTAATGCCAACAGATGTCACTTTTCGATTTCGACACGCAGCCGATTGAGATAGCTATATTGACTGTGAGGAGCTCAAGGGTCTGACGGCCTTAGCAGGCCGGCAGTGTAGTGGCCAGCTAAGGCCGTCAGACGCTTGAGCTCCTCACAGTCAATACAGCTATCTCAATCGGCTGCGTGTCGAAATCGAAGAGATCCGTCTGTCGGCATTAATTTCTGCGTGTTCCAGCAAAACAATGGCGACCTCCATGTCGTGTTTTGTTGATGCAGTAATTAAATTGTTATATCGGCCGTACGTAACGTATTCTTACCGCAATTCTTGTGTAAGTGATTCAAAAGTCAAACATGCATGTCAAAATGGATATAATTGCCCTTTAATGAATCCGATGATGGTAGCCATCCGTGTAGATCCAGAGCACTGGAGTTGGCGTGGAACTGGGTTCCCCTTCGTTGTGACAATTGATCTGGAACATCTGGTAGACTTTGTGGGTTGTCGATAAGAATTTCTAGAAGCTGAGGAAACCATGGTGCTGATGGCCAGTTTGGGGCTATTTACAGGAAAAGGCCTTGTGATAACTTTATTTTCAGAAGAACTTGTGGTAGAAGCTTGAATGGCGGAAAGAGGTAACCGTAAAGGTTCTTCCAAGGAAACATTAACACATCCACTGCTCATGCTTGGTCGTCGGAGACTGGGCTGATGGAAGTGGGTAAATCTGGCATTGTGCCTCGTGGTGAACATGTCGACCACTGGGGTGTCCCATGTGTTGAACAGATATTCACGGATGGATTTCTTTAGTGTCACTCTCCTGAGAGAAGCTTATGGCGAGAGAGAGAGTCTGAGATAAAGTTCAGGCTGCCTAGGATGTGGAGCAGTAGGAGCGTTGTTTTCAAAGTTTGAAGATTGCCAAAGTGACTTTGTGGAGTTGTCAGGATCTTGTGCCTCCTGGTCTGCTACTACGGCTGTGGTGTTGTTTTGCTTGAATTTGGACAACCTTCCCTGTGACTAAATTCTGAAAGTAGTGCAGGGTATTGAGGACGGCCTTCAGTTCTAGAATGTTGATGTGATCCTGATCGTGGGAGGTCCATGTACCGGAGACCTTGTGGTGTGCAATGCGAGCTCCCCAACCTTCCACCAGAGAAGCGTCCGTTAGAAGATGGAGATCTGGTAGAGGTTCGGGAAAGGACTGCGAAAGGACCTGGACGTCTGATCACCAGCGGAGGGTGTCGAACGGAAAATCTTTGTTTGTGGGAAGCAAAAGTGTGAATGCAGTGATGTGAAGTGGTCTAGTCGTCCATCCGCCGTAAGGGACAAGATTTGCCATGGAGTCCATTTTGCCCGAGAGAGTTGAGTTCTGGGAGCATGTTATGAAGATTTTGACGAAAGGAACGAGCTTGTGTTGTGATGTGCTTGATTCTGTCTAATGACGGGATTACGGTTGCAGATGAGGGTTGAATGAGACTCCTGATAGACGAAATCCTGGGCTGGGGTGAGCCTTGATTTCTTGTGCCGATGTGTAATAAAGTGCCACGTCAACAAGAAATTGGTTTACAACACTCTGCCACTATCTTTTGCCTAGAGGCCGAACCATTCTCAAATTAGTCATCTCTTTATAGGCTTTTGGTTTGGTTTTAATTTTGTTGTAATTTGTCATATTTTGTTAGTTTTGGTGTGTCGATATCACTCCTTTGAAGGGGCACCACTCTCAACTTGGTGGCCACTCTACCAGTTTTTGGCTTTGTTTTTAGGGTTTATTTTTCGTGAATTGGATGTGAATACAATTTCTTTGTCAGTGTTGTTTAGATTTATCGTGATACACTAGTGTGTGTCTAGGCACGCACATCAGTATACACGTTGTCATTGTCCGAACTTCAGCCATCCAATGAGAGACGATGCCGACAATACTAACAATGGTTATAACAATATTTTCGTACTTAAGCACCCTCCCACGCCTTCTCCGTTACACCCCCAGGCTCCAAACTATAAAAGGTACGCAGTACGCACCAAAAAATCCTGACCCCCCCCAAAAGGCTGCAGAAAAATTAATGACCCCCCCCCCCACACACTAGGACAAAAAATTGTCAGCCCCCACCTTCCCATAAAATATGCCAAAAAAAATTACAACTACGCACCATAGGCTTTTGTTAGTAAAAGGTCGAAGTTCTGTTCTTCCATGAGCCAGCAACTCTGCCACTTTTTGTTATTACGTGATTACGTAATTCATTGTACAATATCAAACTTGAAATATAGTTGTGTATAAAAAATGTACCTTTGTTTTAAGAGATTTTTTATATCACAGAAAGATGTGCGAGCGATTTTTATGTTAAACTTTTGCTATTGCTATACAACTTTTAATAGACGCGAAAGAGACACTATAACACATAGTATATGGTTTTGTAAGGTATTTTTGTTTTTGCCCTTACGTATTACAGCCGCAGACTGCTCATTTTTTGACCTCCCCCCCTTCCTTAGCCAAAATAAATGTGACCCCCCACTCCAGGCAGGCTGTAAAAATGCTGCCCCCCCCCCCCCTAGCGATACATAATGACCGGTCCCTTAAGTTAAATTGACTGAAATAATGTTGAAATTAAAGAAATTTAAATGACATGGTACAACATTTCTTCAGCGTATTACATGTTATCTAATATAGGCCCTATCAAGAATTTATAGGAGTTTCCCCAAATACCTATAAATTCTTGAATATACCGATAAATTTATCTAATACACTGATGAAGTTATTATTGGAAGTCACAAATCGTGAGTAAATGACGAGCCCAGTCTTCCTCTCTTCATTTTATCAACTCTCTAGGAAGATGATTCACATTGCTTCTAGTTGCCAATTCAGTCAAGGATATTTTTAGCCCCTTATACTCATGATACTTTATCTGCATTAGTGCTCAAAGAGGTGCTGTTCTTGCCACAGGCTACATTGCCAGCTTCACGCTGAATTTGTGAGAAAATTTTATGACTTTATAACTGAATACCAATTTTATCATGCATAAAATATGAGGTAAAATTTAAATTAAATTAAAATGTTAAAAAAAAAAGTACCAACCTGGTATGTTTTAGGGCTGGTTGATTTAATTACAATTAATACAAAGTATGAAATGGGGTGGATGGAAAAAAAGCTTCATTACATTTTTTAATAATTTTATTTCATTTTTATGGCTATTTGTGCCCAGTTTTCGTAAAAATCATTAAGCCCAAAACTTTCGTTATGTTTTAGCTGCAGTCTGTCACGTATTAGCACCCTGTACATGACGGAATTAGTGTGTTGAGGGAAAAAAACACCCGTTAAAAGGGCACGATAAAAAAAAAAATTAATGACCACTAATTTTTAAAGTTAAGCAGGGTTCAATTATACAAATCAGAAAGATTTAAACTTTGATAAACCAGTAATTAAATCATCATGTTGAATATCAGTGATTTAAATCTTTCTAAATATATAAAGCAAATTAATGCAGTGCTTATTTAATAGAAATGTTATACTAAAAGAGAAGCAGAAAACTAAAGTTTCTAACGAAACAAAGAATTTTCCCCACTAATGGAATGGCTTTCCACTACAGGCAGTCACTGAGAAACATCCCTAAGGCAGCTTCACTGTAAGGATAGGAACGATCGTTGCCAAATGCGACTGCTTCACACTTGTTAGTGAGGCTAGCCATTTCGATATCGAACCCGGCTCCCATATAAAAAGCCGGATTTGATGATGAACTAAATCAGAAGCCCTGCACACAAGTTGGTGTGTGGATGGGACCTCTTGCTACTAGACTAACCCAAAAATCAAACAACGTAAATTCGACAACTCAAAGTTACCATAGAAGAAAACTGTAAAGCGACAACAAGAATTGATCAAGTCTGGTAGGCTAACTCCTTTTGCACAAGGGAAAACGAGGAGAGAGTAATTTGGGGTCTAAACCATAATAATTCGTTGTCTCATTTATTCTCACCGTAACCACACCACACAATACAAGTTTGACTTTACCAGGTAGCAAATTTGATGCTTACCCAGCTTGGGCCATGAAGCCGACTAGTTTTAAGAATCGGTTAAAGGTGGTCGATGCCACAATTGCAAATTTGGAAAGAGTGTTAGGCTTAAACAAAGTTGCATATTAGTTTTGAACAGCAGCCTACAAAAAATATGTCCTCTGTGAAGCATTTTTTTGTTTGTACATGCAGTCATTTGCCTGTAATTTTTAAACACTTTTGCAAAGGCCCAAGTTTTCATATACTTGATTTAAATCAAAGACTATTTTTTTCACATTATTACAGAAGGCTACATGAAAACCGGTATTTTCGAAGAGACCATAACAGGTACTACAGGGAAAGGCGAGAAGTCTGATGAAGACAAGCCGCTAATTTTTAATACCACAAGCATTTTGGCTGTAGAAAATTTGCTTATATATATTTTTGTATCCCTGAATTTAGTGGTTTCTTGCCTTTCGGCAAAATTGCACAAATGTATATTTATAACCTTCAAAATTCTTGTTTAAAAAATCCTCTGAACCTGGAAGTGGGATCATATTTATTAAATCACAACTGGTTTGTGACAACAAAAAAAGTATTTCTGTTGCTATAAAGTTTATTTCCATTTTTTTTCAACTCGTCACAAAGTTTGGACAAACCAAGTTTTATTTGTGGGTTGTTGAAGTCAACCTTGGTAGTCCACAAAGCTAGCTATTAAGATGTCCCTTGCAACCTATGTTCACTTGCTATAACTGCAAAGTCAGATAAAATAAAATGGAGGTCACAGCCCTGTTGCGATTCGTCGCACACTTTTTGAATACAGTCGATACCACTTTCAAAGAACCTCAAGGAACAACGAAAAAGGTTCTTTATAACCGAAAGAGAAGAGCACGAAAACTGTTAGAATGGCTGATGTAACCTGTTCTTTTAAAAGCAACAATTCTTCAAAGCAGAGTTCCTTATAAACGGTGTCTACTGTAACAGTATTCTAGGAACTCTTCCTATTAATGGCAGAAAAAATTTGGGGGGGGGGGGGGGGGGGGAGTAGATAGTTTACTTAAGTCTTTGGATTGGATTTGTAAAAGAAGTCGTTTGTTTACCTTTACCAAATATTACTCATGTACGGATCTATAGGCTACTCATTTCAAGTTTGGCTGCAACATTTTCAGTATTTCAAATTTTGCCGTTCCCAACAGATTTCAGTGAGCCATTTAGTAAATTGAAACTTAAACTATGACATCTCGTCTTTAACGACTGCGAACCTGGAAGTGTAGAAGACTATTTCTGTGCGTAAAAAGTGGTGCCAGATGCTTTTAGCAATTGTCCTAGTCTATTTTAACCCCGTCTGAGTCACCACATTTCAGCTGATGCTATATTTATGTCACTAGGAAACTCCATTTAGAATGAGCAAAAAAAAAAGTCGTACGAACGTCAGTTTTTTTTTCAACTTTTATTAACTTTACTTATTATTTTTTGTTTTTGATAAGAAAGAAAACCATTGGCAAGCTAACTTTGGAGGACAAAACCAAAGCCAAATCAATGCTCTTTTTTTGTTTGTTTCTGGTGCGTAAACTTGACTGATATTATGTACACATTCCATAAATAACTGCCCTTGATAAACAAAGAGGTACAGGCACAATTTATTCTTCTACTTGAATTTCGGATGCACCGCATTTTACCAGTGATGTAGTGTAAATTTGTTAATTTGTCAAATAATTTTCACAATACAAAATTTCAGACCTACAATTAAAATGGGCAAATTGAAATAGTCCCAAGATTTCCTGAGCAAAACGCAACAAACTTTATGTCACTACTTCAAACTGTTCCTGACAACCTTCACCAATGTCAGTTGCCACTCGCCAACTGGTGAGAGAAAATCGGAGGTTGGAGGCTCCAGTTTTAGCTCGATTCGTCAAGCTGGCCAGCTGAAACAATAGCTTGGTGTGCAAATGGCCTTATCTCCTCAACCGTACTAGCTAGAAACGAACAGTATGCAGCATTGTCATTAAAATTTAAGGACTACCGTTAACATTGATAAAGATTTTTTTTTAAATTTCTGGTGGAGTAAAAAAATTATGGTTCCACAAAACAAATTTTGCGCAATACGTGGAGTCCGAATTTGAGAGCGGCTACTTGTTTTTAACGTATACTTACCAAAAGGTGAAGGCTAATTGACAATTCATGAAGGTTGGTTCCTGAATATGAATACTTTAGCACAAAGATGCTAATATGGATTGGCATACCGATACTGCAAATAATCAGCAATAGCACCGGTATTAGCACAGGTGCAGCCCTAATGTTTACGGACGTTAGCTAGGCTACTTCGTTTAAACACCGTAGGCCGTTTACAAGGGTGGACTAGAATGTTATAGGGGACCTCAATTGTCACATATTTTTTCCAATCACTTTTTGAGCCTTTCTGACTATTTCAGCAACTTTTCAAATAAGTTTTATTTTCTTAGAAAGGGAATCCCCTGATCCACCCTTGGCTGCCTAACATCCGCTTAACAATAAAAATAACTAATCTCTGTGTTTGGTGAACGGTGAGCTCATAATTGCAATCTACATTCTACAGCATAGTGGGTTGGCTACCTAAATAAGTTAAAAGGGTCGACTGCTCTTTTTTTTTAAATAGAAAAATAAACCTGTTCGTTCCTTTTAAAGTCGGTCTCTAAGTGTACAAATGTGCAATAATTACGTATTATCTCACACCAAGGACAGTACAAAATTTTCTTTCCAATGAGTTATTTACAACGTACATTCCAACATTATTATTATTTCAATTAAAATACAAACAGAAAAACCACCTGTAAACAGAATGGCATTACTTAAAAACCCTTAAACTTCCCCGTAACTAGTGAAACCAAAATAATCGAGCACTTAATCGAGGTGGGCAATGCGCTTTGAAGCATCTTTTATTTTTTCCCTGTAAGGCAGATATGGCTTTAAGAATCAACTCTTCCACTCAACATACATCTATAATGGGTACAACAAAGATCATGCCTACAGGTGTGCGACTTTACGATTCTGTGGTACGTTAGTTAACTTGTTTAAGTGTCTGAATAACTGGAAGGAAATTATTACAATTTTCATTCTACTGTGTAAGGCTACAGAAAGTACCGGTACAAAAATGCTTACTACAGAATAGTACAATTGGACGTTCAAGACGGGACAACCAGTAGATACAATTTCTCAGGCAGCGAAGGGCTCGAAATGAGCGGTATAGCACCACAATTTTAGACATTAGGCTAGCGATGCAAAATTAAAATTTGTGCAGCAGCTTAGCGATGCAACATCGCGACGAAAGAAATTTGAACCTATTGGTACAGAGGGGGTTGCACTTTCACGTAGCCCGAGCACATAACATGTTTAATCCCAGCTTGAGAGAAATAGCCTGTACTGGCACACCAGACACTTAAAGTTTCTTAACTGATCCTTGGAAGTTTGGCTTTCGTAAATTTTCTTCAGTACAGGTCACTACAAATGGTTGGGAATGGAAAACATAACCGATTTGTTAGGCTACGCTAGGGGTGGCACGATTATTGATAACTTGAGGTATCGCGAGGACAATTTTCGTTGATCATCTTACTGCACTTGTTCCGACAGCAAATTATTGAGAAGAATGACAAGCTATATGAAGATGTCGCACAAGAGCAAAATCCGTCATAGGTTCATTTTCTATGTTGGGGTATTCACCTAAGCCTGATCATTTAGCAAGCATTAAGAGACTATAAGAAACAATTTTTTGTTTGTTTTTCTAGTCTCTTAGCCTGTGCACGAGATTTCCCAATGCAGGAACTAAAGTGAAACTGTGCAGCAGGTAGGTTAGGAAAGTCATTGTGGATCTGGTTAACTAAAGAAAGTCTAAAGTTAAGTCTGCAGCAGGCCGTAAAAAAGACCCCCTTAGTTATGCTTAAATGCAAACATAATAACCGAGCCAGAAGATAATGAAAACATAACTCACCCAACTTTGGTTAACCAAGGATTTTAAATAAATTTTCTTTTTTAATGATTTTTACCCCTCCAATTCAATGTTCAAATGTTGTATACAAAATAACTTTTTTTTTGAAAAATCAAATTTAAATCAAAAAATCCGATTTCTAAAATTTTTTCCAACCCTGGTACTGATCTTCACGAACACCTTACTTCGTTAATTTGGTTGCACAATTCATATTTATATGCAATATTTCGCTTGGCTGGATTTCCCATCACAACCTAATGACATGACAAGAGCATTTATAAAATCAAAACTACATGTTCGTTACCATTGCACCGTACATGCCGTCAGCTACGTGCTTTTACTGCATTGTTGATATTGCCTGCGTGATCCTAGCTCAACTCGACATTCATAAAACTCGGTACATGTCCCTAATTAGTTTATAAAACCAGTTTTACTTTTTAAATATTAAGCTCAGTGGTCCACTGCTCCTCCCAGCATGCAGTTTGAATTCATAAGTGCTTCAGCATGTAACATATTTTGCAATCGTCGTTTTTAGCGCGTTTCCGAAGGATAACGGATTTCCGCGGACAGTGAATTGTGTTCTCAACTGGAGGTAAAGTGTAATATTTTTTCTCATAATGCTAATTCAATACCACTGTGATCGGCATCTGCTTATTTCCATGATCTTGGTCCAACCACGAAAATCAAATTTTCTTCCATATTTTACCAATTTTGACATTTTAATACACCATTTTTTAAATAGATTCAAAAGTAGCTTTTCAACAGTGTAAATTGTAAGGCTTTAGCTCAAACCACTAAGAAGTTATTTGGCAAAAAAAAACAAAAAAAAAAAACCCGCTGAATACTAGGCTTAGATGAAAACTAACATTAGTATATTCTGCAACATATTTTTTAGTAGACTGTATACTCGTCAAACATTCAGCTTTACACGTAAAAAAAAATGTGACGGTTAAATTAAATAAAATGCCCGGCTTCCTGGTGCTTAAACTTGCAACCTTGCCAGTACGTAAAACCAGACAATTTTTTTGTGTGTGGCCTTAATGCTGCACCGATGAAAATCCTCTGCGCCTAATTTTGTTGATTAACCTAGGCCTCATAAATTAATAATCAACGGCTCACGGGACTTATTATTTAACGTTCTGCCATTCTTGCCACATTCCCAGAAATTCTGAGGCGAGGGCCCATCAGTGCTTTTCCTGTAGAACAGTCGTGAATCAAGCCAAATATCTCCTTTGTGACAATTCTGCCAAAATTTGTTGAATGTGACAAGTTCCAAACAGCATTTTAAAGGTACGTTCCTGCTTTTAAGTGAGACTCTTTGTTAACATTAAACCAAATGTACGTGTATGTAGCAAACAACCGTTTCAAATTTGTCAATTTTCTCCATTATCGCACACTTTCACACAGAATACACTGTGTGAAAGTGCGATAATGGAGAAAATTGACAAATTTGAAGTTGAAAATGGAATTCACAGTAATGGCAGTTATAATGTTGTTTTTAGAACAACCGTTTTCCTCCTATGTAAGAAGGTGCTGCTCTCAAACCCGAATACATAAATAGCGAGAGACTACATTGTTTTAATAGTATTTCAAGAGCTATTGAATACCCTAACCCTCGTCTGAAATAACATGTTTATAGGCATTACTTGGCAACAACTAAAAACAAGAAGCAAGTAAAAAGTACCAATGGCACCAATGCACACTGGTATCGGTACGCTTATCCATAGCGATATTAGCCTTACCAATAACTGTTAGTGAGTGGTAAGGCTAAGTATTAAGCTACATTACTTAGTATCAGTACATTTCAACACGATTGCACATCCCTAAAGAGTGAAAACCACAGTCGCACACCGTTAATCATTATATCAATACTGTACCCAATCTTGGACAAATCACTGACGGACTGAGCGGAGAGACTCACCACGTAGATAGAGATGTTAGGAAACACCCGACAGAACCAACTAGCCTAACTGTAGTTGATAATAAGTTTACAGGGCATGGAAGTGGAGCAAAAATGTTTGTTAAATCCTTCAACCACCTGTTAGAAAGTCTATCACAGAAGAGGGAATCGCATATGGAGGAAGATCTATTGCAGGGCTCACAGCCAACTTAAAAGGATAAAAAAAATAGGAAATATAGGAATTTTTGTTAAAAAATAGGAGCTTTATATGAAATCAAACATAAATTATAGGGGGTTTATAGGACTTATTAGCCTGCAAGCAGTTGGGTTATATTATTACGACCAGTTAACATTTTTTGTTGTTCTACAAAATAATAAAGCTCCATTCTGTACAGTTTCAACACTTAAATGTCGTTCGTGCCTAAACCTAGCACCCATGACAGAAAATTGAGCCTAATGTGCTGCAATTACTGTATCAAAATCGTAATAATGTACTTTACTAAACGAAAACGCGTCACCAGGTTCCAATATTACCGCTCGGCATACTCTTGGGTTTTCCCAGTAAAAAACGATCCGATAATTAACCAAAATCATGGTTGTGAACTGTAACCAATTTAATTCTAACCTTTCTTCGGAATTATAACCGACAGAATCAGAATACGGCCTGTACACATTGCGTATGCATCTACTGAATGCTCGCTAGCCCTACTGACCCAAAAGGTGACTAAGCTAGCAATAACGAATTAAAGTCAAATAACGATATCGCGGGAACCATGTAATGGGGATGGCACGATACAAAGATTTTTTATCCAGGTAAAATTTTTTGAATTATCGCGATAATTGATAATATCTCGCTAAAACATTTTGAGACTGGAATGACCAATTTAATTTTGTGAATAAAAAAAAAACCTGGCTGAAGCCTACAGTGCAACCTTTCCCGAATGATAATTGTGTAGCACTCACCATTTGACCAGTGGACACGAAAATACAATTGCCATTTTCCATTGCTTCGTCACAATGTAGAAACAATTTAACACTTGTGCTACTATTTAATGTGTAATTATTGCTTTCATTACACTAACTCCATCAGATAAAGTGGCTAACAGTATTGCACACTTGGTTGGAAAGCCCTTGTAATTTTGCACGCAATGCCGCAAGCCGCTTGTTTCTGGCTATTACGCTTTCCGAGATACGACAATTTAAGCATCGGGGTTTGCACGATAATTCGATAAATCAGAAACAGCGCGATACGATAATAAACAAATCTTTTTATCGCGATATTATCGATTATTGTGCCACCCCTACCGTATTAAGATCGAGACAAGCTCAGTGCTGTAGGCTACAATTAGCTTTTTCCATAATACAGCAATATTGTGGTTAAAGAAAATTGTACAATTTCTGAAAATATGTAAATTTCAAAAAACATGCATGAAACTGCATTGTGCATAACTCTAAATCGAGTGCTTTCAAAGGTCTACTGGCAAAGTGGCAACCGCTATTCCGTAGCAGAATCTGCGCGATGATACGTCACAGAGAGTTGAAGGCCGCCGTGGACAATTTTTGCCAAATTTCTGCTGTTTTGTACATTTTTAACTGATTTTGACATTCCAATACACCGTTTTAATCGTCTCTACGAGACTTTTCCATTGGTGGAGTAGCCAGATCAACAGGACAAAGCACTGTAAAGTTAGTCAATAAAAAGTTAAAAACCAATAAACTGTGGGTAACCACATGATAAAAACAGATTAGCTGCACACAATTTTTTGCTAACAATTGGTGTCGCACACAGTTGTAGAAAGTTCTGCTTCTGGGTTATTGGATTGACATTCGGGGCAAACATTTAGGGGGGCGAGCGACCCCCCCCCCCCCCTCAGCATCGTCCCTGATCATACTTTTCGACACAGTAAGCTGCAGCAAAGTCTTTTATAGTTGTACAAAAAGGTTTAGTTTCGGCAAATTACACCATTCCTGATTGTATCCCAAAGGGTAGAAAAGCCTCATCGTTGAAACTGAACAAAATAGCACAGCGTATGCCAATTATATCGATATTTATAATTTTAGATTAAATTATTTTATAATAGGTTTGTTGCTGACAAAATACAACTGGCCATGGAAGTGCAGAGTAGGTCACCGATACCATGCCATCAACTCAACTTTGTAATAGGCCTACATAATTATTTTTACTTTTTGTGAGCTAGGAGAGATCGTGTTAATTACAAACATTGTGTGCTCCTTAAAAAAAATTTGAAGCAGAAGGGTTACTATACGTACAACTGAAACCTAACCGGACAGTGTCAACCAGCAGCCTAAATTACTATTTGTGCCTAGATGTCTAGTCGAAATGGGCTAATGGTTAGCAAGGGGAAAATAGCTACGACTGGTGTACAGAGGAGACCCTTCGCAGAATACCAGAACACGTCAGTAATTTGTCCAAGCTTACAAATGTTAACGAAACAAATGAATTAACAAGCTAAATTCTAAATGTCTAACCAATGACTCTCTGCCGATGGAAAACGTGCAGCAACATCAACTAAATTTTTAATTGCGCATTAGTAAATACTAGGGATTGGCTGATATTTATATATTGGTATTATCAGTTTTGTCAGTACCAGAGTGCAAATGCTTTTAATGTAAATTGTAAGCCGTCTGTCTGGCTATGCAGTTAACCAGTTACCTTTGGTTAGCCTAACCGGGAAAACGTTCGAGATAGACGCGAGGTTCCTTATTTGTTTTAGGACGGTTTGCAGCAAATCTCTCCAACTATCAAGGCACAAGATAAAAAATTTTCTGGTACGGTTGCTACGTTTTTTTTTTAAAAGATATATTTTTGGTACAGCCAGCATCCGACAGGTTTATCTGCTATTGGTACAGCATCGAATCGATAATATCGCCAATCCCTAGTATGTACGAGAGGAAATTTGTCAAAGCAATTTTTATCTTTGTGGTAGGGCTAATCAATTAACTTTTGAGAACGGCCCCACTGACAAATCAACTTATCGGTTGCACACTTAAATTTTTTTCAATCATACTTAAAAAATGCTCAGTAGTGCCCTTCTTCGATGTACCCTTTAATTCGACTCGGCAATGGAAGTTCTTGGATATGGTCAAAACGAGTGTATTGTCTAATGATAAATCGGCAGAGGTATTGCAACGTACGCACTTGGGTGAAACGAGAAACCGGCTTGGTAAGGCGTACTGGAAAGGAAGGAGAACCTGGCGAGCGGGCTCTTGAATAACAAAACGCCCCTGACTGGGAGTAGTTCATCGAATGTTCGATTAGGTCGACAATAGACGTGTGTCCCTCTGGTTCGGGCTGTGCATAGAAACTAAAAAGGCCGTTGCAGTGTTCGATGCGAGTGTGCAAGGTCTTGCCGTACGAACGAAAACTCAAACTTAGCAAGTGTCGGTCGTCCGAGCTGTCCCTCACCAAAAACGCACCGTCTGGCTGATCCATCAGCTTTTCCTCGGCTTCAGTTCGCGTTATCGGACCCCAGTACCATCCGTACTTGGAGAGTTTAAACAGTTCCCGCGTCAAACTTCGGATTTTCGGTGTACTGTTGCTGCTTTCGAGTCGATAATCAAGCATTTTTAAGGAGGAAGAAATTTGCGACGCAAAACTCGACATGGAAGGAAACGCACTTTGCCTGGACATCATCTCGTTGCAACAATCGTGCATTGGCGTACTTGCACTAGTGGCACAGGCATCAACAATGCCATTATTGCTTTGACCCGCGTCCGTTTTAAGAAGACCAGATGTAGCATTAGCATACGAATCTAAACACTTTAAGCCAGCCTGCTGGCAACAATCACCACCTGCCTTAGTTTTCGTTTTTGAGCTACAGCCACCACCACCGCCGGTTAACCCATTATTAGAACAGCAGACAGACAAATTATCAGCGCCATTAACTACACCACCATTAGGCAAGTTCAAACTCCCGTTGGGGAAGGTGGGTTCATCATAGACACCTTCCGACTCGGACGAGAGGCGCACTCCGGGACGGACGTGTAAACTCGGCGGGTTCGGATGGGGACGAGTTGTCGATTGGGTCGGACACACACTCGATGGTTTCACCGATTTATTATTGCGGGCTTGCGATCCATCTGAACCCACGAAATCCACACTGGATTCCAAATCCAACTCCGTGTTGCTACCCCCAGCATCCCAACACTGTCGGTGGTTTTTGCTCAACTTGTGACGCAAAGTTTTCCAAATTCCACCCCTCCCGCTAGTCTTTTTCCCTTTATGCTTCGATTTCGTGCGCTGCTTCGTGTCCGAAGTTTCGCTCCCGGCAACGTCACCAACAACTTCTTTGTTTTCGTCCACCATCCCCGTTTTTCCCGTCACCACCACGGAGCCGCCATTTGCAATAACAACAGGCTGAACTAGTCCGCCATCACCGCAACTTGAACTTATCGTCGATCGGGGTCGTCGCCTGGTTCGCCTCGAAAACGACGCCTTGAGGCTACCGAAACTCATCCTTTTTATCATGTCCCAAATAAATTAAGTCTACCGCCACAACTACAATGCAATCTGCGATGCGCCACGAACTGGCGTCAAATAAATTCACGCACATTTCTTCGTCATCTTTCCATCCAGCAATCTGCTTGCGAGGTAATAACTTGCCTGCTGCCGCTGTTGCCAACTCTCAAAACTCCACTTGTTCCCGAACTCTCAGCATCTTTCTCGTCAAAATAAATCTGCTGCCAAACGCGCATGCGAGTTACGAATCAGCAGCTAAAATAAATTGTGACACTGCGCATGCGCTGATTAAAGTTTACCACTGATGTGGATAAATCTGGATGAAACAGTTAACAAAACTTACTCTCCCGCTTATGTCGAAAGCTAGCCAAGAAAAATTAAAACAATAATTCGTATATTGTTTAGCGTATTAATTATTTTACGATGTCGCATAATTATTACCATAATAAGTCTAATAAGATTCCAAGCTGCCAGCATTACGATGTCGCGTAAATTATTATAATAACTGAATCCTAATAAGATTCGTAACTGCCCGCAGCAAACTCCTATCCAGATAGAAAATTAGAGACGTTGGGCGTCGGGCAGCAAACTTCTCCTAATAATAGTACCAATTTTGTTAGTAAATTTTATTGTTATTTATTTCTATTTCTTCAAATACTGTATATCAAAAATCTAGCAAAAATTAGTGTAAAGATGGATAGTTTAATTTGAAATCAATTGGTTTATTTTTTTTAATAAACCCCTATTTTGCTGTCTTGAAACACGATCGCAGTCCAGCAATAAATTACGTCTACTTTCTTATTGGTTAAATACACTCTCATTCACAAACATGGCGTCGATTTTCGTCATGTTGAATGGTTATGTGCTCTACCATTCGTAAACAAACCCTTTATCCGATTTGTAGACAGTCAGGATGAACGATGAAGAAAATTTTGTGACTTATGGAACTCCTCTTGAACCACTAGAAGAAGGTAGACCTTTTTACTGAAGCTGATCTTGCTTGTTGAAGGTGTCCGAGTGTGTTGGCAATGGTATTTCACAATCGTGTTGCTTTATTATGATTTGCGGTGCAAAATACAACTAGGCACAAAAATAATGCACATTCTCAACTACAAGAATACAATATACAATTTTAAGTTTGTAAAACATAGGAATTTAATTTACCTTTCTGTTGTAACATAATTCTGTACAAATGCGTTATAATAGTAAATCTTGATAAATCGTGCATAAAGTGTAATCACACGCTATAAAATCACTTCAAAACAATTCTGTTTTTTGTGTAGTGTATGTTGCCCCCTACTTTCAATCCTTCATACAACTTGTATGCACACCCAGCAGGGTGTGCCTATGTGTACCATTAACTTAATAAGTAACTGGTGCAGCATCCCTCAAAGGTGCTTCTTCAGCCACTGAATTGTTCGGGTGTTTTCGTCATTTCATGCCGTTGTGGTACAGGTTATTTTAGCCTATTGTAAATACATTGCAAATTGCGATGAGGGTTAAGGATTTAAATTAAAGTAATTTAAACGTGAAACTTAAATTTACTCCCACAGTAACTCGGTGTGGAGAACTGGGGAGGGTTTTATTAGTTTTGTTATTTTAATTTAGTAATATCTTTGCAAGGTCCTTTAGACTACTGGTTAGGATTTGTCCAAGTGGTAGCTGGATTGTAAGTTCTCCTATCCAGCGGCAGTGCATTTTGTCTTTGACGCTTCCACCAGAAGTTTGGAGGACTAGCCGTTGCTAGCCAGGACTGGAAGGACGTTGTATCACTCTTCAATGATACGCAAGGTACTTGGTGTCTGCCCTATGCAGTGTAAAAAAAAGCTTCCACTGGGTGATGAACTGCCTCGTAAAAGCCTGGCCAAAGACCTTTGCATTACGACAGGAGTTGGGGTAGGGCAGAAAGCGAGGTTGCTAAAGTTAGGGGTTGAAAGTCACGTAAAAAGTGGTTGGAAAATTGTTTGGTCTACCGGCCAATGACGAGTAATGAATCTGCACCTAGCAATATAGTTGGTTGTGGTAAAACTGAGCTATATGGTAAATTGTAGGCTTTAATGTGAAGAGTACTGTAAGCAAGTTGCTGTTAAAAATCTTAAAAATTTATTAAATATTAGTTGAAAAAATTGGGTGCGCTTTGCTTTAATGCCTAATAGGCCTAATAGGCTAATTTTAAACATGTTCTTTCTGCTGCTTATGACTAGCGAAGACGAATGTCACTAAAAAATCCGTTATTGGGAACAACGAAAATCATCACCATAATTTTCACTCATTTCAAAAAGAAGACCCTCCTTAAGTCTTGCACATTTTTGACAAAACTTCGTCTGGTTTCTTCAGGCTCTCTTCAGGACTGATTTGAACTCTGATTACATCTTCCTACTTTGACTACGACATTTTCCCTCCTTTGGATTGGCGCGCGCCCGTAGCCTCCGGTTTTTACAAGGCTAGCTCACTTCCGGTGTTGATTGTTGGCTCTGGACATTACAAAGCTGCATCAAACTGCTTTTTTCTTTCCATCCACGTTCAAGAACTACATCCAACTCGCAGCTGACTAAGAGCATGAATGTGAAATAAAATTTAAAGATTCAGCAAGGAAAAACTAGCCGTGAGTGGGCTGAGAGTTTGGATGCTACTTTAACCTTAGAATCACCTGGTTCAGAGACTACGAATTATGCGGATAGCAGTAGTAGTGTCATTATGCTGCCGACATTAGCCCATAAAAAAATGAGAGGAGTTTGTCTCCAATGTTGAAACTTGGGCAGTGAAATTTGAAAGCATAGAGCTGAATTTTACCGCCTAAGATGTTCTTGCTGACGAACAAGTCGCAATGCTCTAACGAGTATTGGTGCAAAAGCGTATGGTTTAGTGCTCGATTTGTGTGCACCAGATGTACCTGCTACTAAAACATTAATACAAATTAACACTTTGTTAAGCAGCAATTTGTGTCCTAAACCAAATTATTTATGTGTAAGGGTCCCTTTTCAAACAACGTTCGGGGGGGAATCTGTTGCTAGCTATATAACGGAACTGAAATGTGGAGCTGCAGAAAAGACTAAATTGGAAACCATCCTGCGCGATAGATTCATGGCCAGAATTCGTTACCCAGATTCACAGAAACAGCTGTTAGCATTAGACCCTTATACAGTAATGTGTGAATCTGTCTGTACATTTTCACTGGCGCACAAGAATTAGCTGAAAAGAACATATCTAGCTTTCAGGCCGCTGCTACCCACCAAGTGAAAAATAAACGTTAAAATTTTAGTAATAACAATACATGCAGCTGCTTCTGTTGCGGTTATCAAAATCACAAGCAATCTGCAGGTATAAGGAACTCGAATTTTCAGCTTGTGGGGTAGTTGAGCACGTTTGCCATGTCTGTAGGTCTAGAAAACCTGAAGGGGACAGTTTGACAGTTTTGTACAGGGCACTAAGGAACTCGAATTTTCAGCTTGTGGGGTAGTTGAGCACGTTTGCCATGTCTGTAGGTCTAGAAAACCTGAAGGGGACAGTTTGACAGTTTTGTACAGGGCTCGAAATGAGCAGTATTGCATCGCAGTTTGCACCACAATTTTAGACATTAGCGATACAAAATCGAAATTTGCGTAGCAGTTTAGCGCCGCAAGATCATGGCGGAAGAACTTAATAACTAAGTTAAAAAATCTTTTTGTAGTTGGCCTAGCCCATTTAGAACAATCAGTGTGTTCCGTAAAATTCTTAATTCCAATCCCTACAGAAGTTAGGTTATTTTTGTACATTGTTCAGAGAATGAAATTGAACGATATACAATCATAACATAAAGCATCAGAATATTTAGGTATTAAAAAAAAATGATGCAATTTCACACAATCACATGCGCTTGTTCTAGCTGAACCATCAATTAAAACGAAAATGCCCTTTTACCTGCCAAGAAAAATATTATGTGTGTCATGAAAACTGATAACTGGTCTAGAGATTTTGTAAGGTTGTCCACGATTAACGGAGATTGATTGTATATTGAACAGTTCTTTTGAGTAAAGGGCCACCGAAATCAAATCCTAACTATTTTAAATAGGGTTACCGGTATAATATTTCCTCTAGCTCTATGACCCTCCATCACAGTGAATGTCGCCTAGTCTGGACTCTATAGTCTGGGTGCCTATTAGGGATGTGCCGATGTAGCTTTTTTGCCGATGTACCGTTACCGATTACTGTCAAAACGGAATGCCGATAACTGCCGATATAACAGTAAATAATGATTATTTTGCAAAAAATGAAAGTGTGGTACAGTTTCTGCTGCCAATTTACTACAAGAAAAAAAACTTACATTTAACATAACCTCGCAAAAATATATAAAAATAAAATATAAAAAATGTGTAATGCAAAGCTCTTTTTCCTTCCAGCTATTTTCCCCAGACCTTACCCCACAAAAAAAGTGTATGCATCCAAACATTTTCTGCACAATTGTAAAAATGTAAAAATCTAGCTGTGAAAATGTTGATATTAAGTAATAAACAGAACAGTTCTTTGATATATTAGCCCTAAAATACCACTAAGCAGCAGTTTTTCTTATCTATTTGCAAGCCACGTTTGTTTCAAACTGAAAGTTAAATGGTTTTTAATACATAACTTCAGAATGGTTGGAGCTAACGACTTATTGTTTGCACCATTGGAAAGCTGGCGAAAAAAGGGTTAAAATGGTGTATTTGAACGTCAAAATCGGTCAATATTTAGCGAAGTTATCGTCGTGTCCGTATACTTCGAAAAAAGTGCGGCCTATGTTTGATCCAATACGGTATATCGGCACATCGGATTTGGACATCGGCGGTACCGATATATCGGAATTGCCTCCGATAACTGGCAATACCAATATGATTCCGATAATCGGCACATCCCTAGTGCATATACCAGCTATTTACACCAGTCCCTTTTTTTTGTCAATTTATGCTGAACTCCTTGAACAGCTGCATATGTAATGTATTGTGGAAATCATAATACCGAAGAATATTTCAAAATTGGCCGAACTAATGATATAAATAAACGCAGGTAATTGACAGGACTACGAGGTGTTGTAGTCCCAGTGGTAAGGAAAGCTGGTTTATTGTAAAAACTGGTAAACATGACTGCGTTTAAATTATTTCACACCGTTAAAGTATGCAGCAAACCCACCAAAAGAAAGCAACACCTTAAACAAAAAATAACATTTACTGCAGTGTGAACATTTCGTTTGCAGATGAAGCCCCAAAGAAAAAACCAATTCGTGTAGAAGATCAAATTGTAACCGATGAAAAAGGGCGACGGAGATTTCATGGCGCCTTTACTGGAGGATTCTCTGCTGGTCATTTCAACACTGTTGGCACAGTGGAAGGTAAGATGCGCAACAAATATAACGTATGTTCCTGTGGCCCTAAGGGTTGTGCGTGAGAGAACCTGGTGAAACAACTGTATTTAATTTATTTTACGCAGCAAAATGTGTAGCAAACTACATCTGCAGAAATTCACTGGTCACTCACCAGTTGGCGATTAAAAGATTTATCCTAGCTGCCACTTGCCAGATTGGAGATAAACAAGACCGAGCCTAAGTGAACATATTTCACTTCTTGGCGGCAAATTTTAGAGTTTCAACATACCATTTTAAAGGCTTTTTTGCCAGTGTTCCGATGGTCCAAGTTAAGAGCTTCTGGCTTTTACTGTTAGTAGGAAGTTAACAAAATGCTACCATGATAGAGATATCGTTTTAGAACCTAGGGTAAGTGGACAAATCACAATTTGTAAATAACTAGTGCTGTTACAGATTCTAGGATTGTCACTAAATTGAATAACGTTTTTTTATTATTATTGGCATGCGATGTCTAAAAAAAAAGGGGGAAAAAGATGCAAAAACATGTAAATAAATAAAAAAAAGAAATTGTTTTTGCATCTTTTCCCCCCTTTCTATACCCACCTCTGGACGTGTTGCTATCTGTTAGGCTACCAAATATGGGCATGATGACAGAAATTTTCTGCATGAACGTTTACACGATTGTGCATTAGTTTGGTTTCTAGCAGAAGCCTTAGCCTATGTGAAGAATTTCATAAGAAACCAAATTTAGGCCTCTGCTTAAGTCAAGGCACCAAACAGCCCTAGACTTGGCTTGTGTACTACACGATTAGTTAGTAGAATAAATATAATATGAGACTACTTCAATGATTTAATTGACGACTGGTCATCATGGTTAAAAGTTAAACTTCAGGGGCCTGGCCACTATTCTCTGCAATCGTGGATAACATAGTCAGTGGTTGGTTCCGGGGTCCACGGCCTTTTTCGATGGAAAGAGGCTGATGGCTCATAGCTGAATTCAGGGTGTAGCTTCTGAAAGTGTTTTTCAGAAGCATTCATAGTCCTATCTCGACATAGCATAATAAAGTGCGGTAGTACACTTCTTACAAGTATTTTGTCATAGCAAGTATAAGCCCAATGAAACACATATTACAGGCTTTTCTAAGTTATTCTCCATTTTGCACACGCTTACTATGAGTGAGGTGCTCAAAGCCTCGCTCGGCACTCAACTGATTGAATTAGCGTAGCAATCACTAGATGGTGTACACAGGGGCAACGTCTCAGTAGATGAAGCGATGTGACAGGGCCACAGTCACGTTTTTAACTCGTTAGTTGTGATTTAGTATGATTTGTGCAATTTTAGGTTGGGCTCCTTCAACATTTGTGTCGTCCCGAGCAAGCCGAGGAAATGCCAAACAACAACGCCCTGAAGATTTTATGGACCCTGAGGTAAGTTGCTCCAACGACAGATTTTCCGACAATCTCTTAAGTTTCCTTTAATTGGGTTGTTTGATTTAAACAAAAATACTGTAAACTTAAGGGGGAAAAAATAAACTGGTGATTAAATCAAAGATGAAAAAAAAAAAAAAAGGATACCAAAAACTAGTAAATAAAAGAGAACATTTCCTATGGAACGTCAATCAAAAAAAAAGTTTATGATTTAATTTAAAAAAAAGTCACTGGTCTGCACAGTAGCCCCTCCCCCCACCCCCCAAAAAAGAAACTTTGGTAAACATGTTTCACTATGTGCATTGTGTAATTACTGTTTCAAAATAATTAAGATAAAAAAAAAATTGATTACAATTTTTTTTAATTTGATTTTTTGTTTGAAATGTATTGATTACTAGTACCATTTATATTTACTAGGACTTGGGACAGTTTGGTATTGCACCCCGTACTGTCCACACTACAAAAGAATTCCGAGATAGCCAAGCTGAAACCAATAAAAGGAAAAGACCCTACGCTCCACCAAGTGAAGGGCCAATTCCAGGAGTTGCGCCTCTCAGAGATCTCATTGTACCTTCAAGGTAAGGCTGTTGACTCTTTTAATATATTAGCAGTTAGCTGTTAACTTGGCTGGTTTGGGTTTCATGTAATGTGTTACATGATGATAACAGATACGGTAACATGTTTCATAATTTCCTGCACCTGTGACATATTTAAATAACAACACCACCTCTCATTACTTAGGTTATGGCTGTTTGTGTTTTTTGTTGTTACTCCAAATTGTTTTTCTTACCTTTTTTCGTTCAAGTTTCGTTATAATCACACTCTGAAAATGATTATCTTAAACTCACCCATGTCACAGTAAAAATAAGGTGTTCGTAAGAGAAGGTTTCACGCAGCCTTGCTGATCACTCTCAACCAACACCAATGTTGCAAAAGAAGTAGGTTTGCTACTATATGTAATGTTTTTAAATAAGAAGTGCGATTGCTTCTTATTGGTAAGTGTATCAGTACATTGAAATCTCTTCCGAATGGCAGCCAGTGGGTCTTTGAAATAAAGCATATAAACAAGATTAATGTTAAAAGTAACCATTGTAACATGCTTTGCTAATTCTGAGGCCTAAAGAATTCCATTTTTGTAACTGAATAACGTTATAATGAGATCTGAGAAAGAAAATACTTGAGGTTGAAGTGCTTTTAATTTTACTGGTTATTATATAGTGAATCCATGGGAATCAAACTTCTGATGAAAATGGGATGGAAACCTGGTCAAGGAATTGGTCCTCGAGTTCAATATAAAGAGAAAAAGAAAATTAGAAGTAAGTGTTTGCCTTAGCAATTGTATCTAGTAATACTGACTTGTTACTCCTTCTTTTAAAAAAAATGCGTCGGAAAGCCTCGTGGGTTTCTTGTTTAACAATGCTAAGCACAGAAAATTCCTAATGTCATAATTCTCAATTACATCATGTGACTTAAGGAGATCCTCCAGGTTACTCTGAATTGAGTGCTGCTTCTAATTGTGTTAGTAGCTAGATACAATAGGAAATCAGTCACATTACTTCTCGTTTACCAACAAAAAATGTTGTTACTTGAAGTCTGCTTGATGCAAGAACAGGAAGTCTACAAATTATTATTTAAGACAAGATCACTAGAGTTTCATTTGTGTATGTCCCCTGTTGTATTTAATTTATATTTTTTAGACAAGAAACTCCACTAGCTTTGACTTGTGCATTGGCAAATTTTCAAACCTTTTCTTGGATGTTCATCAGACCAAAATGTTATTTACACATTTGTAACACTTCAAAGAATCACTAGATTATGTTTTTCTTCGTTGGATGTCTTTGCCAGCTTTATTTAATACCTTATACTATAGTTTCACTTTGTACCAGTGTGAGTAAATTTGTAGCTCAATTGCATATTTTTGGCTTTTACGTTTTGGTGAATACTTTGTCAATGACTTAAAGTGTACTAACTTGACATTAGCATCATTCAAAGGCTCGGGAAAAATCGGGTTAGATTTTTCAGTTAACATCCTCTTTTGTAAGGCTCCCTTCCCGAGAGCGACTGCAATTTTTTAAAAAGAAAAAAGTTGCCTTAGATTCGAGGAAATACAATACAGTAAACACAAAACAAATTGAATTGATTCAATTTATTACTTGAAAAGAACCTTATTTTTATAGCGCAGAAAACCTTTAAGACACAAATTTATGGTTTTTTCGCACACTCTGTGCAAAAAAAAAACTTGTTAGCCCAAATAGTTTTTTGAAATTTCTGCACAGCTTTAGGAAGTATTGGAGTGTCCTAGAGGTGTAAATAATGTTTCTTTTTTTTATATATTCCGAATTCATATTTTAACTTTGAAGCAGGTATTATAAAACTTAATGCACTTCCCTTACTTGTCAGTAGCTACAAAACAATTAAGTATATTTCGTATTTTCTTTCAGAAGCAGGCGAAAAACAGTATGGTTGTGCCCTTCCCGGAGACAGTGATGAAGCAAGTAAATTTGTGTAGTAGTTGCCAAATAGAGCGTCTTAAGTGTCGTTGTGACCTGTTGCATTTTAGTAGCTAATCGGTAATCATAACGGTAGATTTTCCGCGCTTGTTACAAAGCCTCTAATTTTTCCTTTACAGGAATCCGAAGACGAAAATGCAAAGAATTTTACCTTTGCCCCTGATGATGTTGATGCTGTGCCGTATCGGCCTAAAGACAATGTTTTTGGACTAGGTTATACTGGCCTTGATAAGCGCCCTGTACTGTCCGAATCATTTTCGTTATTTGGTCCAGAACCTACACAGTCGGACAAAAAGAAAAAGATTGGCATGCGTGGACAGGTTAAAAAATATTTCTGCAATATTACTGTAAGTGTAATGAAAGTAGCTTTAGTGTAATTCCATCTTGTGTCTAGGCTTTTGGAGTTGGTGCTTTTGAAGACGAAGATGAAGATATTTATCATAGGGAGGATATGTCAAATTATGACTTTATGCTGGAGGACCCCAAATCCGAAGTCAAGAAGCCAAAAGGTACTTGCACACATTATAGGTATGGTGATTTTTCTTGAGGATTTTTTTTTAATTGGATGCCATTAAAAAAAAAAAAACCATGAAAGTGATGAAACACACTCATTGCCGAGTCAAATAAAAAGAAATGCTGTTCCAAGAATATGGAATTGAAGCTTGGTTTTTCAATAACAGTTTGTTTGAATGCCGACTGTTTGTTTTGCAGGTAAACTAGTGAGTAGTGAGTTCTTGTTATCATTCTTCCACAGGGTTTTAGGAACCTGTTCTTTTCTGTGGAGTCGCTTTCCTTGCCTCCTTCTTTTTTTATTGAATGATAAGTTTAAGAAAACCCACGTGGATGGGGGTTCGGTTGGCCGAGAGTTTCTGATAATTGTTGTTAGGATGGTCAAGGGTATACTGTATTACACTTTCACATTGCTGATTGAGCACTTCGGTTTACCTGCCTGACACCTGCCATGAATCTTATCCTGAAAAAGATGAGTATTGACATTGGTAAAACAAATGTCATGTGGTATCATATCAGTAGAAGTTTCGAAAAAGATCGTTAGATTTCGTACTGTGAAACTCCATTATAAACGAACAAAAGTCACCAGAAAAACGCACACTTTCACAACAGTTTCACAACAGCTAGACAGTGTGAGTGTCTTCTGTTGTGAAAGTGTGCGTTTTTCTGGTGACTTTTGTTCGTTCATCAGTAGAAGTAGTATCGGTGCAGCCCTGCCTGTAAATCTAGTGCTTTAAGAGCAACAGAGTGTACCTTCTAACTGCAAAAGCCAGTCACAAAATTTAGTAACGTAGTTTCAGAAAGTTGTGTGATAGTTTGCAGATGTTGGAATGCTCGTAATAGATGAAAATTATTTCAAGTTCTGGTTGTCATTCAGGTAGGTTTAAATTGTCCATTAAATTTAAGTTGGAATATGAATCCTTTGCGTTGTTTTGACCTGTCAACTGGTAATTTTCATGCCAGGTATTTTGATAATGAACAGAAAATAACATAAATTACAGTAATACAGCACTGGCATGCTTATATTTCTTGCAGGTGGCCCCATGACAGTTGGTCATTTGGGCAAAATTATGGAAGGTTTCCAACTGGCAACTAAGCCCCTTCCTCCTAAAAAACATTACCCATTGCCGATTCTTCCTCAAAATTTTAAACCGTTGCACAAAGTGCAGCTGTCGTCTGCTCTGTCACGTCTTCTCTCAGCCAACAGTCATAAAGGCATGAATCGACATGGATACAGTGCAAAAGAAAGGGGCATTTTGCTGGGTGAAAAACCCCTTCCTGGTAAGTACATTGCCGATCTATTTTCGTAACCATTTGTTGCTGTACTTAATTCTGTAACCCACAGCTTATGGTTTTGGTTTCCTATGGGACGGTTTGGCTTGAATAAAACGAGGCGAGTGGAGTGAATACTTAACTATTTATTAAAACGCAAGTAGCAGGTGACGAAGAACGAGTATTGAAGACTTGAAATCAAGCTGTTCTCTCCCACGTTTGAGTAAAATGTGTACCGTTGCCTAAACTCGACCCAGCAACAGAGTCTTCGTAGGTCTGTAATCATCTCATTGCTAACTGAGCTATCATCACATGAAAATCGTGCCTTTTAAAATTACGTATAGTATGAGTGTATTTTGCAGTACAAAAATCATCTAAGTTAGACAACATAATCCTATAAATCCAAAGTAGGTTTACGCAGAGCCTAATAATGTTCAGCATATGAGGTTTCTGGTTTTATTAATTATTTTTTTAACAGCCATAGTATAGCAAATTTTTTGTCCTTTAAAATATTTGACTTAGCGTTAAAATAATAGGAAGCAGCAGTATGTACTTTACTGAGCTGAATTATTGTTAGAGGTATGTAACATGGAAATGGACTCAAGATATTAAGGCAGCTGTTCAAGGGTTATAACTGTATTTACCTTGTTGGCTTTTCGGCTTGTGTATTTACAATAGAAAAACTACAAAGTTTAAAATTTGAAATAAATGTACAAAAAAGGCCGGCGTGCTACATGGCTCCTACTCAGAAGAAGTGAAGAATCCAAGTTTCTAATTTCAGTCAGTGGCTGCTAATTGAAACGGCTACCGTAACATTCATTTACAACATCCGGAAAACACGAAAAACTCCGAAACTGGAAAGTCTTCTGTCCATGTGCAGAGTGTAACGGACATTGGCTCACCCTCGTACCTACTTGTGTTGTGGTTGACTCTTGTTTGTGCCAAAGTCGTTGTGTGACTGCAAGGACTTTCAGATTTTGCGCCAAAACCATGAGCGGACGTGCAGGAGAACGTGGCCAAGTATTGTTGGCCATGATTGGTGAAAACTTTGTAACCAAGAACTGGATTGGTTAACGAACTCAAGAGCTGATTGGTTGTCCGGTGGAGCTCTGGATCCGACCAGAGCAAATAAAAGTCAAGGGCTTCAGAGCCCGGTGGTCTATTCTCGTTGATTCTTGTGTTGAGAATGTACAAAATAATGTAACCCAAATCTTGTCAAGATTATTCCGCATTAAACAAGGTTTAACTACTTCAAGTTGGCTTCTACATTGAACACACGTTACAAGAGGTTGATAAAATTTCCTTTAAGAATCCAACAAGGCCAGCTGCTTCTGAAATCACACAAAAGTCACTTGATGCCCACCAAAATGGCAATGTTCAATTCTGAACATACTTTGTCACTTAGCAACACTAAAACACAAAAACAAACACTGGGCTTCACAGGTCTGCACAACACCCCATTGCCTGGGTTGATACCACTATCCTGTCAAAATTCCAACACACTCTAAGACAGCCACATACGTACATTAGAGTCAGTGGCTCTTAAACGCTTCACCCAACAAAATCTGCCGCTGATGAATATCGCAGCAGCCACATCCTCCAAGATCGACGGGCTGCTACATCCACAGCACACTGAGAAACTTAACAGGAAGTGGCTCTCCCATTAGTGTGTGCACCCGAAATGGGATATTTTCCTGTGCTCACTCCGACGACGGTGAACGGAATTTAAAATTCCGTTCACCTTAGTCGGAGTGAGCACAGGAAAATTTGGTGAAGATCATGTACAGTGTTCGTGTTTGTGGTTTTAGTGTTGCTAAGTGATGATGTCAATTAATAATGATTACCTCTTGCCGATTTTTTCAATGTTATCTGAACATACTAGCAAGTATATTTGGAACCTCTGCTGTAATTTAAAGGTTGCACCATGAAGTGCTTAATTTTTGTTTTTACATTGTAGAGACCGTGTTCAATATGATATCTCCAGAAGACAAGGCAAAATTGGAGCAGGCCAAATCTGGTGCTGCTCAACCATTGGCTCAGCCTGCAGTTTCGTTAAAACCCAGCCCAGCTGCACCACACCTAAGTATTGCTCCTGAAATACTTGAAGACAGCCGACAAATTGCCAAGTCGATGTCTTTTAAGCCATTTGTAAAGGATGAAGCCAAGCAAAAGCGATACGAGGTTTATCTCTCTCTTGCAAAGTCTGGAAACAAAGGTATGAACGAAAATAATAAGGGGAATGTTAGAATATAGTATCTTGGCGCCCTGCGATGGTTGGAGAAATCATGATTCAAGTCGCTGGGTTTGGCCCTCCTCTTACGAGATAAGAGTACTGCTTCTAAAACCGCTAGTGAGGTTCGGAATTGACCCATTTCACCATGAGAAATGTGTCTATTAAAAAAAAATGAATAAAATGTAAACCATGGAGTTGAACTAACGGAGAATTAGGTACCAACTTCTGCTACGGTTTAGCTCTGCGTAGTGTTCCAGTTTCCTGAACGAATAGAAATTGTGTTTGGTTCAAAAACTGTTTTTCAATTATTATTTTTTTTTTAATTCACTTGAGTTAACCGGAACATTTCAGAATGTTTTTTTTAAATGTTTGTTGAAAACAGGCCGGCATTTTGGATAAATTAAATTATAAAATAAAAATCATGGTGAGCTTGTCGCTTTTTGAAAGATCTAAATGCCAGAAAACCAAAGTTTTTGTTTCATGGTTTAACAGGCTAGGCTATCGTAGCATAAATTGGCTTGGAATTTTAGAATAGTATTGAAGGATTTAGAGTAAGCAATTAGGAACCGTAACTGAGCATTACAGCTCTCAACTCTTTAACTTTGCCCTTGTTTTGATTGCTTCTTGGGTGATGTGATGTTTTCGTCTGCTTTTCTAGATGCTTTGGCTGCTATTCAGCCATCTCATTTAACTGAATGGGAAAAGGTGCGGGAGCTTGAAGAATTCAATAAGGCAGCACAGCTTTATCGTCCACTGGCTGCCGGCATTGCATCTCGTTTCGTTTCGGCTAAAACGGCAGAACTTGAAAACACAGCAGAGGGATTATCACTCCCAGCAGTGGTAGCCGACGACATTAATTAAATTAGCAGTTTTAGTTTTACCAAATGTTGAACTTTGCTTGACACTAATCTTTTCTATTTTAGGAGAAAAAGGTTCTGTCGGAACAAGATAAAGCTGCAGAATCCAAACAGTACGGCCAAAAAACTCGAGAGCGGTTAGAATGGCATCCTGATAAATTGTTGTGCAAGCGTTTCAATGTTCCAAATCCGTACCCAGAGTAAGCTATTGAGTTATTAACACCTAATAATTTGCACAAAAAAATTCGTATTTGATTCTTTTTTCTTCGCTAAGAAACAAGTAGTCCAACAAACATAACACCTGGTGATTTGCAACGGCATGTATTTTGGTTGTGAAAATCAAACATTCACTTAAAAATAATCCTGTGCTGTATTTGTAACAGAAAACATTCTGAATTATTTTGGTACAAACTGTGAGTAAAAACCACCTTAACAATTTCAATCTTGTAGTTAGTGATCTGCAGATACTGTTGCTACAAATAATTAAATAAACAAACGCCATAAACCGTTTCAGTTTAAATTGGTTTGTTCTCGGCCCCTAACATTTATTTTGGTAAAATATTGTTCCATTTTTTCTTTCGTAGTTCATCTGCAGTAGGAGTACGAAAGGTGAAGCGAGAGAAATTTTCTATTTTTAATTTCTTAACAATGGGAACACAGCCAGGAACGTCAAGTCTTGTAACTGCTGAGGCAATGGAGGTAGAAATAATGCCCAACGAACCTTCTCTTTCTGAAGACAAGCTTGCAAGTATGTGTGCAATGCCTGAAATTTAAACTTACACTGAACTTTACAAATATAAAAAATACTTTCACGAACTGATTCACCAAAACATAGGCACTTTTAAGCACAATATTGTAAGTATTGTAGCATTTACAAGGGTCCAGTTACTTCGCTTAAAATTGACTGGTAAGGCCCATGCCCGTATGTTTGGTTCCAATACCAACAGTATGTATCGGCCAGTTCAATGCATATGCTAAAATTCAAGATATAAACTGCGATAATGGCAGATGCCACGTTGTTATGGTAGTTCCAGTATGTGGTGTAGTGTTTTAAAATTTTCTTTTATCAAGTCGTTTTCAATATACAATAGACACCGTTTATGAGGAACTCGGTTTTAAGGAATTATTGCTTTTTAAAGAACAAAAGCAAACAACCATTCTAACAGATTTAGTGCTATACTCTTCCGGATATAAAGAATTTTCGGTTATAGGGAACCTTCTTCGCTGTCCCTTGAGGTTCTTTGTATACTGGCATGCGACGGCGATTACAATGGCGAATTGCGGACATCTTAGAATGGAAATATAACGCTAACACCTCCTCGAACTAATAGTAGAGCAGTTCAGCTCCGTGCAGACTGCAGTATGTGAAAAAGAAGGCAGCGTATGTCGATTGTGCTTCAGAAGAAGGGGACAGGAAAATCCCCGAAAATTCAAGCTGAAGTAGTTTACTAATAGTTCGAGGTGGTGTTAGTGTTATATTTCCAATTTTCCATTCTAAGATGTTCTTGTATGCTATAATTCAAGATTATAAACGATAAACTGTGCAATAATGGCAAATACCACATTGTTAGTTCCAGTGTGTGGTGTAGTGTTTTAAAATTTTCTTTTATCAAGTCGTTCTCAATATGCGGTACTTATTTAACAAAACGAAAATTGCAATCCTGATGATAACCGACCTGTTAAATTCATTAAAAGTAATTCTATGTTAAAGCACACCTGTATGTTATGATCCTGAGTGCCTTTAAACATTCACTAGTGTTCAAAGGCACAATGATGAAGTAATGCAATTGTTCAACAGCGATGAAGCCTACAATTGACGAAACCTATTATTAATCTTTACAACACTAGTATCACACCACTAAAACTCGTATCAGTGCAGTCTTTTTTAATAAACTGTAAGATTTTTTTTTTTTGTTAGGTTAGGTTAAACTTTTTCCAAATTAGATTTCAGTAAATAATTGCATGTGGACTACTCTTCTTCTTACAGATCCAAGTGCCGAAGAGCAAAAAAGCCTTCCAGTTGTGTCTCGGCACGATTTCGTTGTTGAGGTAAGACTTGCAGCTTGCTTGCTACCTTAGAAGTTCTCTCTACCTGGAAGACTGAGTACACATTTGAGTACTTTACCGATGTGATACCGATACCAATCCGGTTTAAAAAACTCTGCCGATACCAGTACCGATAAGGATATCCAACATTTATTCCCTAATTTTTTCTTAGCGGTCTAGTTTCCATCAAAATTCAAATAATTAGTAAAATAAAAAATTTTAAATAGTAATCAACAGTTAAAAGATAGCTAGGAAGACATTTAGCGAGTTCCTGAGCAAAACGGCTGCAATACCGTTTGTCGTAATCTCGAATGATTCTCAAGTTATCTGTATTTCAGCGAAAGTTGCCGATACGATACTGACACCACAAATATCAGCAACCATTCCCATCCAGTATCGGTATCGCCTTACTGGGCAGGACAAAGTATGTTATTAGTGGCTCACGAACGGTTAGTCGTGTTCAAGTACAAATGAAGTACGTAATTGAACACTATTGTCTTTTCTTCCGCAAAATAAGTACCATAAATTGGATTGCAGTAGGCCTCTTTAGCCGCATTAGCTTTCATCAGTTGCTGAGAAAGAGAATTTTCAAATTATATTGACTTCAAAACGTCATACCTTAACCAGTAATAAAAGGGTTGGGTACCTTACTTTTAGTTACTAAATCCAAAAAAAAACAATGCGCACACACAGGTGAAAAGCGCTTAGTGTAAAAGTTTTTTTTTTAATGTGGATACAACATTTTGTCATTCCATAGGTAGTTTATTACTAGCGATGCCTACCACTAAGATGCGCAGTCCATCCCTAACGATTGTTTTTGATATTTAGTAATTTTCTTTAAGTAAAGGTCTAGGCCATTAAGTTGACGGCAGTACGTAGCAGCAGACATGTGCACAGCAGTACAAGTCATTGCTGGGGACCTACCCAAAACAAAAAAATAAGTACAGTAGCAAGCATGACGATGATTCCAAACCAAAACTCTGCTAAGAGGACGTGAGATTGAATTTTCACTGACCTATGTGTACGGTGGAGGCTTTAAATATCCTCTCAAGGCTGAATGTTCCAACACTGAACAAGTTCAAGATTATCAAAGAATATGCTGCTATTAGTTAGGTTGAAACTTTCATATTAGGTGAGAGTTGACTCCCGATTGCGTGGAAGGTGTTGAAATAATAATTTTATGCTATAATTTGTCTTAGTTGTTTATTTCAAGCTCACCCATGATATCGTTCACATACCCCAGTGTAAACAATTTGTGTAAACACTGTTATGAATTGTAAATAGCCATTTCTGTAAAGAATCTAGAAAAATACCTAATTGTGTTTGGCAGGTGGAAGTTAGCCCGAAAATAGATGAAAGGCCGCCTATGGATTTGTTTAAAGCCATCTTCCAAGATTCAGACGATGACTCCTCAGAAGAGAAGGGTGACGATCCGACCATTCCGGTAACATCGTTGCCATCAGTATTGACAGATGCCAAACAGAAAGACAGTGGTGACGATGTTTCTGTCATTCACTCGAAACAAACCGAGGTTGTATCAAAAGCTGCAATGTTCGCTGATGAAGAGCCTATAACGCAGAACACTCGGCGCAATCCAATGCCAGCTCGAGGAGTGTTTAGTAATCTAGACATGGACAAATTGTGCAAACCGATGTCTTCTGAAATCTGTCACCCAAGTGTTGCAGAAGAAGCTGCTCCTAAGCCCAACGAAGTAGTACAGGAGTCTTTGTATGGGCCCAAACTTCCTCCACCTTCCAACAACGCAGAGGCAAGAAATGGTTCGCAAGTACATAAAGGTAACCAAACTATTACACCGATGTTGCAGAATAGCACCCTTCTTAACACTTAAGTCGGCAGGAGAAAAACGTGGCGAATGGTTGTGCTTTAGCATTACGGTCAGTGTTCAAATCTGTCTGTAATAAGTCCTCAGTACAGTACTGTGGGTCTGGGGATTGACCTAATTGTAGCTGAAACTATCAAGGCCAAGCTCCGTTAGTTGGTCTTTCTAAAATCTAACTTGAATAAGAATAAAATTGGCTGCAACATGGCAGCTGATTCCGTAGTAAAAAGGGCGTCATTTAAAACTTATTTTCTGAAGGAATGGGTTAAGCAATGGCATATCCTTAATTAGAATATTCTATTTAAAACCCATGTATTCATTTTTATGAAACATAGCAAGAAATTTGCTAACATTTGTGTTTTCACGATTTAACACAGTTACGCTGATTCTCGAAAACTAAAAACTAATTTAACTGCATTTTGTGAATTTTCGACAGTTTTTTTCCAATGGCAAAGATGTTAACCCTTCACACAACTGTCTTCATCAGGTGTCTGCTTCGTCTCGTGGTACCTTGGTTTCCCACTTTTGCACTACAGAAAAACTCAAAAATTCGCAAAATACAGTTAGTATTTAGTTTTCGAGAATGAGCGTAAAGTCATGAAAGCTTTGTTGAGAACTCCCGAAGTGACGATCGATAATTTCGTATTCTTAACATTTGTTTTTACAAATTTTCAAAAATAATTGTGCTTGCCCAGGACTGAACGATAGACCTGAGCTACAAAGCACAGGGGCTCGCGTGTTAAAACCCCTTATATGGACAAGGTTTTTACAGGATTCCACTTTTGATTAAAAAAAAAAAATTCCATTACAATGCATAATACATAAAATGTTTTGTCAAAGAATAGTAGGTTTGTTGTTTTCGGCTTGAAATTTCGTGAAGTTTCCCATAGAAAATGGTAATTCTGTGGAAAATTCGTTAATGTGATCAATTTTAAGTGGTTTGCGCAAACTGTCAACTTTTCAAGGCGTCTTAAATGTCTGAAAGTTAGTTGAGGAACTTGGCATTTTTATATCTCATACTTTCGGTTGCTTATCGTTTTATGGAAACCTTAAATTTGTATCACGCTCCCTTTTTTTATGTATAACAAATATTAGGCCACGAAAAAAAAAAATCTGTTCTCAGGCCCTGCCTGGTGATTTTTAGTTGAGCAAAATAAAAAAAGTGACCTGCAAAAAGTTACTTAAAAGAAATTTCTGAGAGAGATGAACCTTCTTACGTATACATTATCCAGCAAGCATTATGTTTAGTTGCAGTTTGAAAAGTTCAGAAATTTACTACCACAATCTGAACAGAAAGAACCAACTTAGATACCAGGTTACCTACGTTTCAAACAGAAATAATAAAGAAAAAGAAAAGCCTGGTCACCGGGTGACTTTTTGGGCTTGTAAAAAATGCCCGAGAGCCAAAACATTTTTTCCATGGCCTTAATCTTCATTTGTACTACAGCACTACCTTAATGTGATAAATGCGTCAAAATAATCTGATTTACCAGGGGTACAATTTCTTGCATTTTAAATGCTAATATGTTAGGCTAGTATTGAACAGATTTTGTGCTGATCGGCAAAAATCGGTTCGGCAAACAAAACACCTACAGATTTCGATTTTTGCCAAGCCCTTGACAATAAATAAATGTTGTTTCACCACACGTTTTGTTATCTTTTGTTTTAATTTAGGCTAGGCCTACATGTTTTAACATTGTGTAGGCTAAGGTTAATAACGGACAAATATTTACTTTTATTTGGGTAAAAAAAAAATGTATTCCATTGTTTGCATTAGCCTACAAGTTTGTGTAAGCCAAAAAAAAAATTGTTATAAATCGGTAACAATCGGTTCGGTTAAATCGGATCAGTACACCAATCAATTTGTGGCTGATAAGATCGGAATCTGTTCGGAAGAAAAAATGCAGATCGGTACAGCCTTACTAATATGTAACATTTTTATTTCAGATAATACCAAGGACACTAAGCGCCATCACAAGAAACACAAAGAAAAGGAAAGACACAAACATAGAAAACATAAGGTATGCTTATTTTATTTATTTATTTTTCGGATTGCAACATTCTCGAGCATGGGCCAGTACATTTGACCCCAGTTACAACAAACGAAAGGGAAGGGTTGATACAGGAAACCATTTTTCAGTGGTTTGACCAAAATGCTTCACATGTACAAAAGCTGAACACATGTTGTGCTGGTGGAAATGGTGTGTTGGAATGGAAAAATAGCACTGTTTTGATACCATTACTAGTATTGTGTCGGCGCCAATAGCACGTCTATTCTCACCAGATATTACACATTCCTTTTTTTCACGTGTGTGTAACATAAATCAAGCATTTAGTTAGTTTTTTTTTTAAACTACGGTGTGTCATTTTTAATCCCAAATGAAAATCTTATTATTTCCTAGTTATTTCTCAGGCAAAAATTTATTTTCTTCCGTGCGGCTTTTTTTTTGTCGTTGTTATTGCTTCTCGTAGCAGTTTGACTGAAGTGCTGAAACAGTGAAACTTTAATTTCAGTGTAAGTCAATATCTAAAAAATGCACATGGAAATAATATCAAGCATTATAAGCAGTAGACTGAGTAGACTGCTTATTTTCCAGTGAAATGGAGTTCTGTATTTTATTGACCTAAGCAAAGCACAATTTAAGTCAAACCTTTAGGGGCAGGTGTGCCCAAATGTGCCCGATGTTGTTTTAAATAAATAGCTTTTCTACTGGTCAGATCAAAAACTTCCAGCCAATTCCAGTAAATTAAAAAAATGGGATATGAAGACCAGTTATAACCGGAAAAAAAATAACACAGGTTTCATTCCCTTACTTCAAGCGGGTTAAAACATTTTTTTCCACAACTCGGTTAAATTTTAAAGCGCAGATGTTAAAAGGCTCATTCCTTGTGTGTTCGTGACAGCAGAGTTGCGACTGGAGTCAGCCACAATGCCTTCCGTGATACCAAACCAGACAGACCTTCAAGAATGCTTTGTGCTGGTGCCACCAAAACATTCATGCCCTGCGAGGGGCTGTACTCCAGAATTCACTATGTTCATACGATAATGTCGTTTTCTGGGCTGCAGTTCGCCGTACTGGGCGGGCTACTAGGCCAACGGTCGACACTGTCAATGGGGCACAAGGCCCTAGTGCTAGTTGCGACATGTGGAAGCTTGGTTTACTAATATTTTCACTGGGACTGCCCAGGAAAAAACTGTCAACGATGTTATGGAAACTCATGCCAGCAAGGTATGGGAACCCCCACTTACTCACGAGCTTAGTCAAGCTGTGGTTGGTCGCCTGCTGCGTGCCATGAAGGCTGCTGACCCTGATGGGTTGAATTTGAAAATGTCACATGGTCTACTGTGAAAATTCATTTTTAAAGGTGAAAAATCACCTTATATCACGCTTAATTTCACAATCACACGAAACAATATTTCCGCAAATTTTCGATAGTCAATAGTCCTCCAGGTGTAATGGCTCAGGCGACTATCATCTTCAGGCTCCACAACAACACAGTTCACTACTTCGTAACGACCGTTCGTCGGCTTCGAATCTTGGGCGTGGAGCCGCTGGAATTACGATGTCTCTACGCGGACCTCTCACTGACTTTTAAAATTGTGCACAACATGTTCCCACTTGGTTTTTCCTTTTTCGACTTTGTGGGTAATTCTAAGACGTGAAGACACTCATTGCAACTTAGGCGGGCTAGGTCACGACTTGACTGTCGCGTGAATTTCTTTGCACTTAGCGTTATACCTCCATGGAATGCTTTGTCAAGAGGACATCGTACGCTCCCACACTCTTTCGACCTTTTGTCGTGCCCTACATGACCGCGAACTTACTAATTTTATTTTTACTGTATTTAGGGGCGGTATAAGTGGGCAACCCTTCCGTTTCCTGGTCGCCATTTTTTGGTTGGGGACCAGATTCAATATATTATTATTATTATTCTCCCACCTACAGTTTCAAATGCTGTCAGACTTCGTCTAAATAAAGGTGGCACCAAATGATATTTCTAAGGTAGCCCATTTCGTGATCTATCGTATGTACAGATGAATCTAGATCATCGTTGATGACAGCACACACTTTCTTAGCTGTAGAATATTGGATTCTGAATTTTCTTTTGGATGAGATTAGTGTGACATCTTTAGAGTGTATTTTACCAGCTCCAATGTTTCGTATGTATATTGGTACTTTTGGACATGCCTGTCAATTCTGTCAGCTCATCATTTGTACACTCTTTAAGGCTGGCCTCCATGGTGCTATTTGTTGCAAACAGCAGGTGAATCGGCAACAGCTAAAATATCACCAAATTAAAATATTGTGGCTGCTGGTGTTTCAGTGCATCTCCACGAAGGGCTGCTTTATGCATGCAAGCAGCATGCTAAGTAACTAAGGCTGTACCGGACACACATTTTTTAACCGAACCGAACAAATCCTAAATGAGCCAAACACAGAACAAAAATGTACCAAAACCTGTAAAGTAGAATTTAGAACAACCTGACAATCAAAGATTCATATTTTCTATATTCAAAGTTTCTCAACAAATACAATGTTCACACGGACTTTTAAGTGAACATATGTGGAAACTTAAGTTTCAGGACAAAAAAATCTCCTGTGTCTTATTACATTTTCCCTCATAACTACTGAACAGTTAGAGCCCAGAACTTGTGGTATGGACCATCAGAAAGCTGGCCAAAAAAAACCTTCAAAATCCGTCAACTAGAAGTGGAAATATGTTCGGTTCGCTATTTTTCTTTAAAAACGCAGAACACCGAACCGAACACCCTCTGTTCAGCAATGTGTGGTTCGGTACAGCCTTACTATGGTAAAATCCACCCACATTAGTCAGTGGAGAAAGTGTTAACGACGCGACCAAAGCCTGCTTACAACTGATCTGTATGTATCCATCCGCGAGCTCCAACTCAAACAATAATGCAGAAATAGCATAACAATTCATTCGCGCGAATATTTTTAATGCTAATAATTTCACATTTTTTAGGCGGTGTTACACTATAGCATGTTTTTATTGTTAATATACTTATTGTTTAAAATGCTTAATAGTGTGTGTTATTTCTGCATTACGAATGTTTTCTCTCTTTTCAAAAATGTTCCTGAAAAAGACCGTATTGGTTTGGCCTTTTAAAAGACCGTTTTGAGGAGCGTTAGAAGCAGGTGGTGTTGGGGGGGGGGGGGGGGGGGGAGGAGAAGCAAACTGTAACGAATGTCTTACTTCACTCCTTACTTGGCGCTCTCGTTACGTATTTAAAGCCAAAGTTGTCAATCTTTCCGAAACTCATCACAAGCCTATTCAAACACTGATTCCGTGAGGCCAGCATTAACACACGTTTCCTCCAATAATGAATGTCCTTCCCCCCCCCCCCCCCCTACCCTAAAACAATAGCCTATCGTCTCGTTCAATGGCCAATCCAGGTTAGCTACGCTGTGACGCTGACGTTTACGACGAAGTGTAAACTGCAAATCCTGAGTAATTCGTCTCATTGTCGTCAGTTCGAAATTTGGTACAGAATCGTATTCGTTTACGGCACGTGTCACTTTTCAACAGTTCCAATGTCGTCATTTCGACAAAAATCATGAACTTTTTCCGAATTTATGAAAACGTAAATTCATCGCATTTTTACGTAGCGTGTCCGCGCATCGCAGCAAGGCTGTCGATTGAATAACGGTTGTGATCGTACCGTGTTTTCGCACCTTCAATTAATGCACAGTTTACGGTTCGACAACATCGTGATTATGATATCAAAGCATTATTGCAGCCAATCCTACATGTCAGCCTTACGTAAAACTCTTCGTTGATATTGTTTCCTCCTCCACAGAATGGTGCGTTATGTATTGTTCGTATTTCGTTTCCGGGCGCAGTCAAACACCCAACACTTACTTTGAACTCGGTTCTGCAACGATAGACCGCAGGTTCGAACACGCCGCCCAGCAATCGTGTTTCTTTTGCAAATCCACGAATAGATTTCTTTGATCCTGTTGGCACGGTTGGCTGTAGACATTCATTACAGTTTGCCTTTGGGAACTCGAAAGGCACAGAAGCCATCGCCGTTGTTGTTGGCATCGCCGCCATCTTGGAACTACTTCCGTTTGGAACACAAGTGGCTGTCAAAGTTTGAGATCAGCTGAAAAATGCTAATCGACTAATTTTTGGTGTTTCATGAAAATTATGTATGGCCAAATACCGTACCTGAATAGTTTCTGAGAGCGTTTCATCCTTAAAACGTTTTGGTTGATGCTGGGAAAACACGAACTACGTTAAGCCTACCGTCGTAATCCAATTTCAACACAGGCGTGAAGAGGCTCTATCGCATCGCTAACTCTCTCTCCACTGACTAATGTGGGTGGATTTTACCATAGTACCGTAAATCGTAGATTAAACGCCCATGGGCTTATGCAGTTAATTTGGCAAAAATAGGGGGGTGGGCTTTAAATCAAGCATTATCAATTTTCTAACCTTTTCTGGACATTTTTGACAGAAAATTCGAAGCTTTTGAACATTTTTACATCCTTTAATTGCTGTGAAGAAGGGAGGAGGCTTAGGTTGAGAGATGCCCAGGCCTTGTGCAGGTGCTAGGAGCTAAAGGAAGAGTCCACTATTACTACAGGGAGGGGGAAGGGGCCAGTAAACATAGCAAGCAGTAAGTTACTATCTTTATTCACATCATATAACTTTTAGGACAATTTGAGGGGAGAGCTTTAACTCCACTATTTCATGATTTTGACTTCACAGCATTTTAGGGGGTGGGCTTTAGCTTCAACTGGGCTTTTAATACACGACTTACGGTAACACAAATTTAAAGATAGCTAGATGATTTTATAAATTTTATCTTTTCAGAAACACAAGCATAAAACCAAAAGTAAGCACAAGTCCAAAGAAAGCAGTGATGACAGCAACTCTGATGAAACTGCACTGCAAATTATGGAAAGGTATGTTAATTGTAATTCTAATAATTTTACTATGGCCACACAAAAAATAATGTTTCTTGGGCACTGACGCATCCTAGAAAAATGGTACGTATTTTGGCTTTTATTTTTCTGCTTTTGATAAATAGAAATTCTTGCTTATTGCGCCTTATCATTTCCATGTTCCATAATAATAATTCTGGACTAATGGCCGTGATGCACGAGCACCCATTTATCCATGTAGGCCAGTATGGCTGGTGGCTCAACATTTTAAAACTGCTTAAAAATATTGTTGAAAATCCTACAGTTGGAGTTTTGTTGGTAAATTATAACCCACTATTGACCGTAATGGACCTGCTGGGTGATTTTGTGCTTCAAAAATAAAACTAGGCTATCGTCATTCTGCCTGATCACTTTTAATAAATAAAGAAATTAAAATTAAATCCAGATATTTTGCCCGAGAAACATCAAATTCAGGGGATCCCTTGAAATTTATGAGTTTTTGCTTGAGGTTATTTACATTTGATGAAATCTCTGAAGATGCAATTAGTGCAACGTCATCAATCATCCAGTACCTACTTGCAGTTCGACAATTAAATTTCAGGTTCAACTAAATTCCTTTCCAGTCGTTACAGAGTAAACAAACATCCTGTACACGTTATTAAGAATTGGTCCCCCTTTCTATTCTTTTGAATTTTAAACCGCTTCCACACCATGACATACTGTACTGTACCTCTACGTATGAAAACAAAATACTCTATTCGGTTTGTGTAGTCGACAATGTTTCTCAAAAGTGAAATTTTCGTTACGCTTTCGTTTCGGATTAGTATTTTAGGAATTCTAAGCTATGTAAAGCGGTAAATTTTTTTACGTTACTCAGACTGTGGAGAATGCATTTGCTTGGCTATAATTTAGGTTCAATACAGGAAAAAATTAAAATTAAAACAAGCTAAATTTGCAAGAATAAACAGGACGGAAAGACAATGTAATATTTTAAAAGAAAAAATCTAGGCTTTGTAATTACAGTTTTCGAATATCACAAAATTACATAAAATTAATAAAAAAAAAAGTACTATATTTTACCCAGGTGTACAGTATTGGACAATGAAATTTAGACAGGAAAATGTTGGCTTCTCTGCAACTCTTCTTTATGGATTACTTCCTCCAGGGCGTGAATGGCTGCGGAAGTGCGATTGTTTTAAGGTATTAGTTTCAGAATGCATATTTCATGTCGCATGTTGGATTATTATAAACTGTTACGACCAATAATTACGACATTTAAGTACGTTTTAGCTGTTAGACACTATTGGACGACGAGTCCACTTCTCACGTGCGGGTAGAAATGATCGAAGTACCCAATGACTTGTAGACTGAACTTTAGTAATTTAGTCTGGATAGTACAAGGCTTGTTGCGATTTAAACATTGGCGTAATTCACTTTTGACCTGGTGTAAGAAAATAGTGTTAATGACTTTAGTTTGGGGACTAATATACACCAACAAAATGCAAGCTGCAAATGAAAATTCTGGAAATATTGGGCTTAATTATCCTTTATCCTTTAATTATTGGCTGAACCAGCGGCGGAATCACTAGGGGAAGGGGGTGGTGGGGGGAGGAGGCTGTGGGCAATCCCCGCCCAAAACCAACCAAAAAAGAAGGGCTTGCATTCGCACAATCAAAGACCTGATTGTGTGAAACGTTCAGTTCCAAACTTTAATGTTAATCCCTAAGTCGACGACTGAGACAACCTCTTAATGGTCGGTATTCGTTCGACCAGATCAGCTTAAAATCTTCTATTCTCCTTCATTCAACTTATAGTTAGAACTAGCGCGGTATCTGATCACTTCTAACCTCTAACTTTCTTTTTTGATTGATGAAAGTATTCAACTCGGGAGCTTCTTTTCTCGCCATGGTCCCTCAGACAATACTCAGTCAAACCGCGTTTCGCGTTAGGAAGGGGGAGGAGTGGGGGGGGGGGGGGGG
>JAHWFP010060027.1:170962-192080 GCA_023313725.1 Lithobius niger | reverse complement strand
TGCATAAACGTAATGATCTATCTGTTATCTTTCTTCACACCAAAAATGAAGCAAATAAGTGCGATACTTTTTTTTTAATTAAATATAATTGTCACACCTGTCAGTAGTGAAGCATTTCTGTCAGGAGTGGCTACCCTGCTTAGCAGCTTCCTTCTACTCAACAAAATTTAGGCCTATTTGCAGCGCAAGAAATGATTGCACGTTAGCATTAAAATTCATGTAACTCCCTTAAGGGGAGAGTAAAGTCAAATTTGGCCGGAAAAATTAAAAATAAACTATTTTTTGTTTTCGTTAGTATTGTGTCAAATGAACATTTAAAAATAAGTTTTCGATTCGATTTATGCGTTTAGTAACGTGTAAATCACCTAAATTATTTTTTTTAGTAAGGCTTGTCACTTGAAAATGATGAATTTCAGAAAAAATAAGAAGCTCAAGTCACTCAAGTCGGTCAGTTTGAAGTTCGTGCAGCTCCGTGAAAAATCAACGGAGACCGTCACTCTTGGTCGCGTTGGAAAGCTGAAAGCGCCATCTGTCTTCTGAAAAAAAAAACTCGTCGCCCACAGAATTGATCGACGAATCACAGACGATCTTGCAAAGCCTGTTTGGCTGCATTTACCGTGGCTTGTGAAGGGAAACGTCATCGTGATGTCACGGCTGAACAATCCACGAATGAGCGGCGCGCTCTCAAGTCACGTGACCAGGCTATGACGCAGACGGAGCAGAGCGTCGGCCGCCATCTTGTTTTCCTCGCTAGCGATCGTGAAATGCCTCGAATCAAGACAACTTCTAGACGGGCGTTTGGAATTAAAAAAAGGTATAAAACCAAAGGTCCAAAGCCAAAAACGACATTAGATGCTGCTAAAACTGTCTTGACTAACCAAAATGCAAATTTAGTGCCGCAGCAAGCCGAAAATCACAACGGTAAGCAATCCGATTTGACCAACGCTACCGCTGCTGGCTCAAGCAACAACAACGAGCAGCCTCCGGAGCCGATCGTCACGTCAGCTTCAAAGAGAAAACTGAATTACTTTGAAAGTAATAGTGAGAACACTCAAACTAATAAAAGTAAAAAAACTACCGGATCGTATTATTTAGTACGTGATACGTTTTTGCAGAAAACAATTTCTCAGTTGTTATGTCCGACGTGCAATAGTTCGTCTGTGAAGCTCACGGAAAACTCGTCACAAAAACACGGGTTGGCATCGTGCTTCGTGATGTCTTGTGACACTTGTGACATGAACGATGTCTTTTTTACTTCAAATAAAATGTCTGACAATAAAACGTTTGAGGTAAATAGACGTGCAGTTACTGCTATGCGCAGTATGGGGTTAGGCTACGCAGGACTTCAAGAGTTCACTCGCGCTTTTGACATGAATAACATGTCAAAGGTAACTTTTCACAATCAAAATAAAGAGTTACATGCCAGCAGTGTCGCCTGCTTATTAGCACATTTTCAAGAAGTAGCTGCCATTGTACGCAAAAAATATTTAGAAAATGAGGATATTTTGGCTGATGAGCCTATAAGTATTGCTGTATCTTTCGATGGAACATGGCAAAAACGTGGACACGTTTCACACCATGGTGTAGGCGTGGTAATTGAAATGGAGACTGGCCTTGCCCTAGACTGTGTTGTTTTGAGCAACTGGTGTGGGGAGTGTAATGGCGCTTCCGATTTGGATAGTGAAAGTGCCGAATACCAAGAGTGGTTTGCAGAACATCAGGCATTTTGCGAAAAAAACTTTGATGGCAGTGCTGGTGCGATGGAAGTAGAGGCGGCGAAAATTCTGTGGTCTCGTTCTGTGGAGCAATATAACCTTCGTTATACTACCATGTTGTCAGATGGAGACTGTAAAGCCTTTGATGAAGTGAAAGAGAGTCACCCTTATGGTGAAAATGTAACCATAATCAAAGAAGAGTGCACAAACCACGTACGAAAGCGAATGGGGAGTGCTCTTCGCAAACTGATCAGTGACCAAAAAGCCCGCAAGCAACCAATTGGTGGAAAAGGGAAACTGACCCAAACCCTATTGGATAACTTTCAAACGTGGTATGGACTGGCCATAAAAACCCACGAAAATGACTTGAACGGAATGAGGCATGCTGTTTGGGCAATCCTGTTACACACTATGTCAACAAAAGAGCAGCCACATCACACCTTTTGCCCCGACGATTTGTGGTGTAGCTACAGAAATGCCCTGAAGGCTAATCCAGCTGAACAAAATCCACCAGCGCCTTCACAACATATCCCGTATGATGTGGCAAGTCTACTCAAGCCCATTTTTGAAAGGCTTGCCAGCCCACAACTTCTGGAACGATGCCTCAAAAACAAAACACAGAATCCAAACGAGAGCATCAACAACCTAATTTGGCGCAAGTGTCCGAAAACCGTGTTCGTCAGGCGAACAACATTGGAAACAGGAACATACATGGCTGTCATGGAATTTAACAAAGGTTCCATGACTATGCCGAGCATGTTGTCACAGATGAGCATATCAGTGGGTGAAGTGCTTTTGTCTGCCAGCAAGTCGCGAGACACTCTACGAGTAGAGAAGGCCCAGTGTGCTGCTACTAAAGTGTTCAAGAAACGTAGAGAATTCCAAAAAAAAAAGCAAGCCAGACTAGAAAATGAAAAAAAAAAACAGGAGGGAGACATGTACAAATCAGGGGCATTTTAATCCCCCATACTTCTTGATGCTTCACCCTTTTGTAAGATATGTTAGTAACAAAATAATATTTCCAACTTTACTTCAGTTTTTCTCAGTTTCAATTTTTTTGGCATTTGCGTACATTGGGAAGAGTACTGCTCGTGTTCTAAACGACATAGCTTCAAAAACTAAACTGCTAAAGCAACTGTGAACATCCATCCATGGAATCAGCTGGTTTTTAGGGTTCTGATTAGTTGTAAAAATACTTTATGGCATATAAATTGGTATCTGGTAATTAAAAAAAAATTAATTTTTAATATTTTGATTAAAAAACATAATTAACAATCTGGAAAAACTATTTTGATAGGCCTATTCCATGTATCTGTGTCTAAGGAACAAAACTAGACCATTTACAAAGTTTTATGTTGATTAGGTGACTCGCAGTACTGTTCCTAAGGAACGCAGTATATTGTTACGTAATATGGGGGGGGGGGGAAGGGGTGTAGATACAAAGCTGGGAATTTTTTTTATGAACTCCCTGCCTCATGACAGAAATACTCCTTAAGTATGGCTTCAGCAAAATGATTTGTTAAAAAAAATTATTTTTCACTTTACTCTCCCCTTAAAAAACGTAGTTGCGGCTTAATTCTTTTTTTAAACAGTTCGTAATACTTAGGCCTTAACCCGAATATTCGCACAAATAAATTATACGGCATATTTTGAGGGGGAAAAAATGGTACATTTATTATAAATCAATAAAACGTAACTTAGTAGACTTTAAGAGCAATTTTGACCAACTTTATGTGCTGAAAAAGTACTTTTTTTTTGCATAAACGTAATGATCTATCTGTTATCTTTCTTCACACCAAAAATTAAGCAAAAATGTGTGAAACTTTTTTTTTAATTAAATAAAATTATCACGTCTGTCAGTAGTGCATTAATCGCTCTCAGGAGTGGCAGCTTCCTTTTCAACAAAGTTTGGGCCTATTTTGCAGAAACGGGCACGTAATCACACAGCCGTAATTATTTACATCCAGTTGGCAAGGTATTATTAATTAAAATCTTATGAGGTAGTTGTTTCTCCTTCATTAGGGCTGGGAAAAAAGAAGTTATTTTATTTTCAGTTGTTCCAGTGGTCTAGCGACGAAGCACTTCTGCAAAGCGTACGCTAAGCCTATTCCCGACTCGGACTAGTTACATCGTGTATTTCTCCGAAATCCATATTGTTAAAAAAAAAAAAAAAAACCTCCAACGAAGAAAATTCATTTCTCAAATATTCATACTTCTAATCCAATCCTGAATTCGCGGAAATGGCGGACTAATGGATTGAAATAGAACGCAACCGATCAAGCGACGCTAGACAAGCAGGATGGCTGCCGCGGGCCGGGGCTCAATGGTCGGCAGCGGTGGGGCAGAGTTCCGTGGTCGGGAGCGGCGGGCCGGGGCTCCTTGGTCGGCAGCGGCCATTCTTATCGCGTCGTGCTCCGATCCAATCGGACGCATCGCATTTGATTCACTTGACGAATTATCGACCATTTTTCAATAAAAAACACGTTATCACAGTTATCTTTACAGTTATATCTCTCAAAGACGTCCATAATTTGCTAATTTACCTCAGTCTAAAGTGGTACACGATGTAAATCAAAATCCGAATCGGGAGAGCCGCTACGCGATTCAATGGCCGCCATCTTTTTTTTTTTCGAAACTCACGGGGGCAGCGAATGAACACGACATAGCTCGGGAAAAAATTAATATTATTGGCTAGAAACTAGTCACGTGGACAAAATTGGCGGGAAATTGTAGCAGACACATGCCTTTAGTGAATGAATGCTCCAGGAGCGATCAATGCACCACGCGGACTGACGTACAGCTCGATAAAGTGGCTCCCGTAAATTCTACGGGTCCGGCGCGCAACGGTTGGCTTGCCCTCCCGTTAAATTCACGGGTCCGGCGCGCAAAGGGTTAAGATAAAAACTCAAACGAAGAAAATTCTTCTCAAATGTTCATACTTCTAATCCAATCCTGAATTCGCGAAGTAATGGATTGAAATAGAACGCAACCGATCAAGTGACGCGAGACAAGCAGGACGGCAGCGGTGGGCCGATGCTCCTTCGTCGGCAGCGGCCATTCTTATCGCGTTGTGCTCCGATCCAATCGGACGCATCGCATTTCATTCACTTGACGAACTATCGACCATTTTTTAATGAAAAAACGTTTATCACAGTTATCTTTACAGTTATATCTCTCAAAGACGTCCATAATTTGCTAATTTACCTCAGTCTAAAGTGGTACACGATGTAAATCAAAATCCGAATCGAAAGGGCCGCTACACGATGCAATGGCCGCCATCTTTTTTCTCCCCAAAACTCATGGGGGCAGCGAACAAACACGACATAGCTTATGAAAAAATTAAATATTATTGGCAAAATTGGCGGGAAATTGTAAACCCGCTTACAATAAACCAGTTATAACGATTATTCTGAAGTTCTTCAAGCAACAATGCATGCAAAATATTAAGATAAATAAATATAAAAATATTACTTTCCAAACTGCCAAGGACTAGCTTGAGTCTCAAAACAGCATTGTTATATAACCCGGGCACTTTTTTTTTTTTTTTTACTAAAATCTACATTTTATTTTATAAATTCAAAATTGTCATTTCCCCCACTTTTCTTGGAAAGGCCAGAATTTCACATGCAGCCACCCTGCACTGTTTCAGCCAAGCAAAATGCAAATAGTAATGCAAAAACGTTCAGCTTACCAGTACTGAGCAAGTCTCCAGGAAGACAGACCAGAAAATGCAAAGCCTCTGCAATGTATTAAAAAAAATTATGAAAATGTGAAACTTGTATCTCTTTTTGTTAAATAAATTTAAAATTTGACTCAGTAAAATACCAGTCAACAGATAATTCAGACTGGGGCGGTAACCAATTACATCACAGTAGCTTTCTGCAAACCAATACTGCCGAATAACGAAAGCGTGCATGCAAATTTACCGTATCCTGGTATCTAGGATACCCCGACAAAATCCAACGTATCACGTAATTTGTTATACAATTTCACCTCAACACACTTCTCATTAATTCACATTCTGTATACAGTTGTACATTTTGCATGTATTTACCAAAGGAGCATCATTTACCAGCAAATTTATCTTTATGGCCTAATCATACGACTCGATAAGAGCTGAAATCTTAGAACCATTAAAAAAAAGGCCAACTCACCTTACTTGTCAGCAGCAACAACAATCTGTTGAGAATAAAACAAAAAATTAAACCAGAACATTCGACAAACTGATTTGATATTGAAAATGACGAAAGCTATTCAGACACAAAGGAAAGTTATTTTCATGGTTATCAATGTGAGCTGGTTGTATGCATCATTACAGCAAACATTTAATAGAAAAATGTTGAATTCAACTAATACTTACTTTTACTCCTTAAGGCCAAGCTACAACCCGTCCCAAGTGCCCTATTTGTGGACTGGATGTGGCAACATATTTCAAAACCTAAAATATAATTCGGGGTAAGTGCATTTAGGCAATAAAAACAGAATTAGGAAAAATCCATACAAGCCAGCAGGTAGATTTTGGGATGAGTAGTAGCTAAGCACTAACAAGTTAGCAAAGAAGCTAAAAAATATACAGCCTGCCATATTCGTCAGCCATTGATGCAGCCGATTTGTGAGCCGTTGGCACTCGTGCATTACATTCTGGATAGTGCGGGTAGTTAAATTTCGTATGAGAAGTCTTAACGAGAATTAAGTCAACAGCAATTCTAATGCAGTTACAGATGTCACGGACTCATTCCAAGAAATCTGGCGTTTATTTATGTGGTGGGTTTTGGAGTTACCTTATACTCGCTTATAAGCTGCATACCAATTTTATGAAGACATCTAATAACTTCCAACCATCAGACCCCACTATCCAGTAAGGCTGTACCGAACCGAACACGGCCGAACAGAGGGTGTTCGGTTCGGTTCGGTGTTCGGTCTTTCCAATGCAAAATACTAAACCGAACATATTTTCACTTCTAATCGACGGATTTTGATGTTTGAATACACCATTTTGAAGGTTTTTTCGCCAGCTTTCTGTTGGTTCAAACCACAAGTTCCTAGCTCTAACGATTCAGAAGTTATAAGGGAAAATGTAAAAATGGTGGAGATTTTTTTATGTTTAAATAGACTTACAACATCTATGGATTACAAGTCCATGTGAAAATACCTACATTTGTTAAGAAACTTGTGCTTTGATGAATCTTTGTGACTGAGTTTTTTCACATTTTAGTTTAGATAGATTGGTTTGGTACATTTTTGTTCGGTTCGGAAGTGTTCGGTGTTCGGGTTATTTAAGGTTTGTTCGGTTTGGTTCGGTTCGGCTGAAAAATTCTCGTTCGGTACAGCCTTACTATCCAGAATCTAGCGCAAAGGGCTCAAAAAACTGCTAGAGAACTGCAACGATTATCTACCAGAGGCAGCAACCACCACCACAGAATTCAAATTCACAGCAACACAATGTAGAGAGTCTGATACCACAAACCCCAAGATAAAAATAACATGTATTCCGAATCACTCGAAAAACATCGCTAGAATGCATACTGAGAAAATGGTCAATTAACCATCAGAACAAAAAATTCACACCAAGGGCATTCTCAACATCCCACATGTGTCTTCAGGCTTTAAGATTTTACAGTGGGTTGTTGAAAATTTGCTTAATGTTGTCGTTAATGGAAATTTTGTTTTGATAAAAAATAGATATATTTTCTCAGTATGCATTCCAGCAATATTTTAAATAGGAGAGAACGCCTTTCTCCTAATGTGAAATTGGACAGTGGACGAGAGGACAACTGAAATAGATGTTTAAATGCCAAGCACAAGTCCTACAGTGCTTTACCACTTGTAACAGGTTCAAACTGATAAGGCTGCAACGAATTGATAGCGACAGCGTTGTTGGTATCCACGTCAGTTTACAAGCAGAGTGGTCGCGCGTGCTGCACGATGGGAAGGATACGCTCCCCATTTCCGTTATGGTTTTGACGTTACGCTGCCTCACGAAACCTCCACAGTCGCGAGCTCTCGTGGTGCTACGTTTGGTTGGGTGTCTTAAAAAAAACACTTAATTTATTAGGACGTAAGTAAGAAAGCAAGCGATATTTTATAAGTTTTGAAGGAGTTTTTAGGGTCTTAGCTATCATTAACCCTTTAAGGAGTATGAACGTATATATACGTTGGCAACAATGTGGCCAATTAGAGTATCAACGTATATATACGTGCGTGGAAGTGCGGGTCGAAAAATGCTATTTTCGGCCAAAATATCGACAAGAGAAACGCTGAAATTCGCTACGTGATATGTTGTGCATCGATTTCTGTAATTAAAATGTTGTTACCGATGTCTATAATTTCATAAAAAGCACTTTAGTTGAGTGTAGTCTCACTAAAAACTACAAAAATGTTGCGTTCGTTCGTTTTTTTCCGAAGTTAGAAGCAAAAAATTGGTCATTTTCGATCAGCGGTAGCGATCGGACCGTTTGACTGGGCGCCGCCATCTTGGATTCGTTGAAAAGCTGGAATTCCCATGTATCCGGGCCTGTCAACATATTATTTCGATGGCAATTTGGCATTGGCCAATCAGACGGAATGTTAGAGGCTGTTTCTGGCCGTCTCGAGCAACATTTCCAGAGCACTTAAAGATCGCGTTCTCTCATTGGCCAGTTGGTACCACGTGACCGATTTGGCGCATTCTCATTGGGTGACGAGTGATTTCACAATGGCCGCCGCCGCTCGCTACGGATTTCACGTGAACGCTTGTGTTCAGTTTGTCGTTGAAAATTACGAGAAAGATGGAAGTTTCACTGCATTAAAAAATTAAAATAGCAGCTACGATGCAAAACTAAAATGGAAAAGAAGCCTATAAACCTTCACACTGTCGCTTATCAGGTGGGAACCACTTTTTGTAGCCTAACTAACGCTGACTTTCGGACGCGTTTTTTCAACATGGAAATTTTCAGTTTTAGTGCATTACCGCCCGTAATTTTATGAAATCGTTCTCCAAAACTATTAAAGCAATTTATCTGATTTTTTCTGTGCACCTTAATGAATATCTGTTGCGTGCATGTAGCAAGTTTGAGGTCATCGTGTCCAATATTTTTCGCAAGAATAAATATTTCGTTAGTGCCTCACTCCTTGGGTGACTAGCAAAAAAAAAAACTCACTCCATGTGCGACGACAATTTTTTTTTAACTCACTCCTTAAAGGGTTAAAAAATTGAAAAAAGTGAGGGTTTAGTTGTTTCTCACGCATCGCCTAAAAGCCGCCGCACAGACTTTCATTTTCCTTGCGATTTACCGCAGTGCGTGCAACAAAATAACGAGACACCGGGCAAAAAACCATCACGAGCACCACACCAACAATAGGGATCAGTATATCATTACTCTTTAACAGCAATTGTTGGTGTGGCTAAAAAAAACCGCCCACGAAAATTTTTTTCCACCCGAGAAACAACTGTTATTTCCTGGTCACTAAGCTGGTATGTGTTTACAAAAAAAAAAATTAATGGACTAGTTTGAAATTATACCTCACCTGTACTCTTAAGGTTTGACCTGAAATGCAAAAAAAAAAAATCCTTTACAAACTTACCACTTGAGTAAGATTTTAATTTGTTCAAGTAAAGTTCCATAATGTACAAGCTACTCAGACACAGCCAAGGAATATTTTCATGGATTTCAAGTAATTACAAAATGTATGCATCACTGCAGCATGTAAACTTTTTAAAATTTTACTGCAAAACAGTTAGGTTTCCATAAATGTTAATACTGACCTTTTCATATGTAGACTTGCCAGACCAACACCCATGCTTCGGTGCAAGTTCCTACAAAAAGAATAAATAAGCAAATACTTTTTAAAAAGTTAATACAGAATTCAGAACTTAAGTCCTAAACAACTCAGCTCAGTCATAAAATACTAATCATTTAGTCATACGAACGAGACTGTCACATCATAGCTGAACCCAAAAACTGTTTATCGAGCTTTTAACACAAGGGAGTTATTACATATGTCAAGGCCACGAAATTCAAAGTCGCCTCTGTTAGTTTCCATTCAAACGGCGAGGGATGACCGACCTTTTACAGGGTTGGTTAATATTTACAGGCCACGAATGACAACACCACAAGGTATTACCGGGTTCTTCCCTTCTGGACAATCCTGGAAGTGGACAAGATCCAGAGACATCCACATATTAAAGAAAAGTGCGCTACCATCGTGCAGTCTTGCCCCACACAGTGGTATTAATCAGGCATGAAAGTCACTCTTGGTTGAAAACAAGGAAACGGGAGAAAAGCCACTAAATTTCTAGGGTCTATTTTTAGGAGGTTTGCAAAGCTAAAAAACGAGGAAATCGCTGAAACTAGGAAAACTTTGCCTGTATTTCCATAGATCAGAGCTTCATCTGCCCATTTTTTTTTAACGGATAGGCCAAGAACAGCACCACACCTCCTCCCACCCATAAAGTTATGAAATTCCACAAAAAAAATACTACAGTTCAGATGTAAAATGTAACCGAACCTTTGTCCCAAAGACCTCACTTTTCTAAAACTTACTTTGCACACAAGTCAAGTGGTGTACAGCAAGGCAGCATTTCCACTATCAAAATCGTCCTTCAACTGCAAAATAATTATGAATAGTTTTAAAGCACAGAAACGGAGTTAATAAATTACAAACCAAACAAATTTTATTAACTACTATCAGTTAAGTACCAGTCAACAGGGGAATCAGACTGGGGCGGTAACTAGTTACATCATGGTAGTTGTAGTTTCACACATTTTAGTTTCAGTTACCTACTCGACGGATGAAAACAGCGGAATTAAACAAATTTAACTAAAAAATTGCTGATGTAAATCTAACTTAAAAGCAAAACAAACTTAGTTCAAAACTAAAATTCAAATGGGTGCTCTTAGTAACCTAGGCTGGTCCTTGGGTTTTAATGATCTAAGGAACCTTGAGTGGATTACCTTTTATCATAGCTTCTTGTCGTATGCAGTCGTCGATCCTGAAGGCAAAAAAAGAAAACTTGACAAAACCCCCCCCCCCCCCCCCGGGGGGGGGGGACTGTACTGTATTTAAATAGCCTCAGTACAGAGTTATCAACAAAACGATCTGACATATGCTTGTATGAGCATCACTGACTACTCAGTAAGGGAAACACCATTCACCTACAAAAAAAATTTGTTTACCCTCATTGATTCCCAGCCCTTCCAGTCGCTGTAGTTCTTCATAATCATACAAAGCAGCAATCTGCGAAACAAACAAAAGACAAGACTTTTACTTTATAGTACAAATACTTTCAAATATACAATTAACATTCTGCATGTTTCAGAACATTGACATCAGTCATGGCATTTCAGCCAGGGATAACTATTTTGTTCATCATTAAATACTTAGTTTTCAATGTTGGGATGGTAATCCTTCGGACACCTTCACAAAAACTGACAAATTTTTGATAAGCAGAAACTAAGTCTTGATGAAAATTACAAGAAGAAATTTTGACACAAGTATTGGGGAAAGCCCGCTAATGCACAGAACTAGAGCACATTCGGAATACCCACCAACAGTGGTTTCCTACCATGTGGGAGGATGCTAACAAACAGCCAATCTTTGTGCAGTACTGGAGCAAAATAACGTGAACAGATTAGCCAGCAACACCCACGCAGATACAGGAGGAACAGCGCCAATTGCTACAGCCAACGTAACTGAAAAGCATAGTAAACGACATCAAGCTGGCAGCGAGAGCGAGTCAATGGTGTGAAGAGAAAGTTTATTGTTCGTATAGGTGCAGATTCATATTTTTCAAAATTCTGGTCCACTACAAGGAGGTAATGCAATGCTCATGTCGATGCCAGGAACCGGATTAACAGTAGTTTAAGCACCAATAACTAGGTGGGCAAATTCTGGGGAAAAAACTCGCCAAACCAAAGTTGCTCTGTATGGCAAGCGACTTCTGAAAGCTGCGTATACGCAAACTAAAGACACTAGATAGCAACAATAGGCCTGAAAGTAGCAGAGGCAGTGTCTTTCTGTGAAACTGGAAGCGTTATGTTATAGTCTGTAGAGACAATAGCTACCAGCTCTTAATTAGTAGGCTAATTTACATGATTAAAGGTTAGGCTAGAGGTTTTAATATCTGGTTTGGTGTGAATTGAATTTATTGGGGTAGGAGGAGGGGGAGGGATATTTATTGCACTCCAAACTTCGTTCTGGATTGCAAATTTTGCACCTGGTCCAAAATTTTAAAATTCAATGCCTTAAACACGCATGTCAAAATGGATGTTATTGCTCTTTAAGCAGGCTACGTTGACTTTAAGATGATCAAGGCCTCATTTCTAGCAAATTCACCTCACCGCAACAGGACACTGCCAAGTCTACACAATTACTTTAGTCAACTATGAAAATGTGGCATTCGTGGGAAAGTTTATTCGCAGTGTCTCTAGTCCCAGTTGGTCCGTAACGGTTTCGGTAATTATATAGAAGAGCGCCTTTTCAAGCTATCAACATAATTCAACTACCTGCCGATTCCTTTCGCCGTTGCGGTTCAGAAAATCATAACGAAAACTTGCGGCTAACTACATATCAGAAAACGCAACCAAAAACTTAGCAGGAATCTAGATAGGCCGGCCATCTTGCTTGGAGCTTCTGCGGTAGTGGACCCAAAACTTGCGCAAAGGCTTTTTTCTTTTATAAATTAAGTTTTAAAACGTTAAAATGCTATCGACAACCGTGGTTAGGCCGCCATAACGCGTGACGATGGGAGCGCAACACGAAAACCTTATTTCGACCAGAACATTAGTAAACTGAATTATCTTGTTAATTTGCGTCGGCATGGCTGAAGTGGAGATTCTTTTATCAATAATTCTTAACAGTATGAAACATCGTCCGCAGGGGTGCGCTTCGCGCATTATTTACGTCAAGAATTTGTGTAATCAGAAATAGTATGACGCAAGCATTTGTGAAACCACCAAGTGTCATAATTTGTTCGTTTCACAAATGCTCGCGTCACACTATTTCTGATTAGACAAATTCTCGGATGCATATAAAAGTGCGCGCGCCTCTGCGAACGGTATTTCCTATATAATTTCCGTTTACTAATGTTTTGGTCGAAATCAGGTTTTCTTGTTGCGTTCCCATTGTCGCGCTTTATGGCGGCCTAACCACCGTTGTCAATAGAGTTTTAAATTTATTTTATAAAAGAAAAAACCGTTTGCGCAAGTTTTCGTTACGATTTTCTGAACCGCAACGACAAAAAGAATCAAAACGTAGTTGAAATTATGTCGATAGCTTGAAAAGGCGCTCTTCTATATAATTACCACTGTTTCAAGCCTGTCTTGGATGCGTTACCGGGACCGCAGCTCTGTGAAAATGGATCCCGGCAAACACAAAACGATAGTTTTAAGGAAAATTTGGATTAGTTTAGAGTTAATAAGGTTTGGTTAGGTTAGATTTAGTTATGCATCGTGCGATTAGGCAGGTTAACACGATCAAGGCCTAGTTTTCAATTGATTCACCGGGACCAAGAGTCTTTCAAACCTGGATCCCGTCACCGGGACCAGACATACAGCGAAGTTTATTTGAATCGATACTTACTTTGTTGAAAATGAGTCCAACTTTGGTTATCGTCAGCGTCATCCGTATTTTTCCTTATCTCGCGGCCAGCCTTTCCACAAAACCTTAAACACAGGACAACAATGTTATTTAGTAATTTTACTGTTAAAATAGAACTACGCCAAGATCTCTTGTAAATCTTCGCAAAAGATTGCGACCACGTGTCCGCCCACTACTCGGCGTAGTATTGAAATATTATGTTACCTCAGATAAAAAAAATTAATTTCTCCAAAGTGATCAGAACAGGTCTGTGAAAGTGATCATCATGGGTAACTATAATGAGTGAACTACTGAACACGGAACTAGACATACGTGAAAAAGCTTAGGTTCGCTCAGTCAGGCCGGTCAGGCCTACCTTGTGAGTTGGACCATGGCGGCGAACCACGAGGCGATTAAAAAATGCTTATTTTGCGTTAATTAAGAGACGGATCACGAAAATATAACCAAAGTGCAATACATACGCGTAATACTTACCATTAATAGTGGTTTTAGCTTGCGATGCATTGTTATCAAATAAAGATTTAACAAGATTCCGCGACCACTCTCAGAAAACACGTCCAACCGCGACCAGCAACACCCGTTAAAGATCGAAGCGTAGAACCAGATAACCGTGTTCAAATTGTAATACTCTCGCACCAAGAACTGTAAAAAAAAAAAAAAAAACCCTACATGAATTATGCAATTAATAAATAAAAATTTTTTAACGGAGCTGGTGCGTCGTTTAACTTAACTAAATTCGTAAATCAAACTTAATTTTGATCCACTGATCTCTATGCATGACTGGTATCGTAAATGGCGTGGCGCATGCCATGGTTCATCCGGCTTCACTCAACTGCACTTCGGTTGCTCAGCTTGAATCTACTCACGCACTATTAAACGTGAGTCAAAGCTGAGCACAGAGGCTCGTCACCACTAATCAATCATAATAATTCCCTAGCCCAAAAAAGATAAGGAGTAGGAGCAACAATGCTTGTAGTTTTTTTATAACTACGTGTGCGACCGTTGTTGCGCGCTTATTGCTTGAGACTTGAGATGTAACGTTGTTTGTATTTTAGTTTTAGGGTGGGCGCGTGGCCTAGGGCCCAAGCCCCAATAAATGACATTGGAATTGGCATACAATTTTAAATTTATAAATTTACAAAAAAATAATTGTCGCACCCATAGGCATTATGAAAATCTGCACTGGGTGCAGGAAATGAGATACAAAAAAAAAAGCTAATGCTGAGAACAACTTCTCTCTCTCCTTCCCACGTCAAGTTATTTCTTAAACCCTGCTAGGTGGTTCAGCACAAGCCACATCCTGTTCAACCCATTCCAGTTGAAGGCAGTTTCAACAAAAAAATCTAGCTTAGTCTCTGCAAGTGTGTGGAAGCCCCCAAATTCATAGTATGGTAATACCTTCCAAAAATATTGGGCACAGCACAAAAGCAATCTCGGTCCACAATAGTGTGGCCGTTAACAAATTTTAAAAATAGATGAAGCCAGTGCTCCCTTCTTCTGTCCTGCAGGTGCAATAAATCAAGCTCCCTGTATGAAGGAGTAATGCAAAACTATTGCCTAAAATCTCTCTTTATGAGCCTAGTTACACGCCTCTGCAATCTCTCCACTTGCTCCACTAAAGAGGAAGTGTATGGGTCCCAAACAGCTGAAGAGTACTCAAGTCTAGGCCTAACAAGGCTTTTGTGTGCCTCAAAGCGAGTAATTTCAGGAGCATCCCACAGTACCCTGTAAACAAATCTCATCATCCTCTCCGCACCCTTAACAATGTCTGACACATACAGATTCCATTGCCATTCTGAGGACAGGTGCACACCTGAACACTATTGAGTACCTGCCTATCTCCATCATTCTTGAAGAGAAGGAGGACCATACACTGAACCTTGAAGTATGCCAGCAGCTACTTGCTTTGAGTCAGATGTCTGTCCATCAGCTACTACCATATCTGCAATAGCATACACAGTCGGACTCCATGCGCCTGGGTGTGGTGTCCGGATGTTGACCGGACCCACACACCACTGCACTCATTTGCTGCAGATGTCTTCTGTGATGCATCTTTCTTTCTGTCCATCTTTCTTTTTTTCTGTCTATCTTTTGTGGAAGTTAGGAGGGCGGTATTGGTGTTGTTTCACGAGTCTCAAGTTCAGATTGCAGCGCTTTCTTCCTGCTGGTTCTTCAGTTTTTGTTGGGGATTTTGTTGCCATTTCTGTGGTCTTGGATGTAGCCTTAGCCTAGATGTGTGCCACTTCAATATTTGGTCTGACACTGCTTCAAGTATCGGCTTTCTATGGCAGACTGTCGACCGTCTGGCTGTGCATCAACCGCTTGTGATGGACGTAAGGGAAGCTCTTCCACAAGCAGCAGAGGGGGCATGTTTCCCTCTCTTGGACCCCAGGATACAGTGGCCAGTTAAGTGCCGATGCTGCTGATGCACAGGCACGGCAAGCCTACGAAGAGCGAGCCCACCTTGTCTCAGTACCCATTTCTTCCCAAGACATACGTCTTCGGGCGTTTCCATTCCTTTTATCTGGGGGAGGTGGATCTGAAAGGGTCAGTGAGCGGTTAACTGCAACACTAGTCTCCGTTTTGTAAGTGCTACTTTGATTTTTTTGATTTTTTTTTCAGGGTACCTAGGGACTTACAGCACCTTCCCCTTTCAGCACCCCTTACCTGAATTTCTTGTCCCCATTTTAAATACTAATTTCCTTTGCTCCTCGCAGCAAAATTCCTGGGTATACCACTGCCCTTGATATTTACAATTTCCTGCTGACTTCATTTTCATGTAACAGGCTAATGAGTTTACATAATTTTCTAAAGATAGGAAAATTCCGATTTTTGGGTGTTTATGTATATCCGCTTGATATTCAGTTATTATTGACAAATTAAAAATCAAGCAGTATAATTTAGGCAAACACCCCAATAATTCAGGCATCGTTTTTGCCTGCATTGTCAGTTCACTAATATAAGATATAAATCAGCACTGCTACATGTTAAAGTTTTAAAGAAAAGCCAAGAGCGTCGTCTACAAATATTACGCAAACGCACAACGTTTCGGGGATTCCTACACCCTGTTTTCAAAAGCAAATAAAAAATGATTCTCTGTGTAGCTTCGTTATACAGAGAATATCATAGGGTATCCCACAGGGGTCTGTGCTCGGCCCACTCTTGTTTGTGCTGTATGTCAGCGATCTTAGAATCTCCGCGGTGGTTGTGCTGATAAATAAATTTACTGATGATGTTAAGCTCCATAACCAGGTAATCGACCGTGGCACTGCCGACCATTTGCAGACTGCTCTTGATGAGTTGCATGGTTGGTCAAGAGACTGGCAACTGCCTATTGGCCCAGAAAAGTCTGTAACTCTTCATTTTGGGTCTGGTAATTTGTTATTAAATTACACCCTAGCTGACATAACTGTGTCAGCCTCAAATTGTGTTATAGACGTTGGGGTCTGGGTTACTAGTGACCTTAAGTTTTCAACTCATTGTATTTATATTGTAAAAAAAGCCAAGCTAAGGGCGGCTGCTATCCGCAAGTCTTTCCGGTCTGATAACAGTTCTTCACTTCTGTGGGCGTTTAAAGTCTTTGTGAACCCTATCCTTGCATTTGCATCCCAGGTGTGGTCGCCCTATCGGCTGGGTAGAATTAGTCCAGCGCAGTTTTACCAAGGAGATGACTGGATTATGCGGCAAGACTTGATATGCTGGGTTTGGACTTGCTTGAGTTGAGGAACCTTAAATCTGACCTGTGCCTGTCATACTGCATGGATTGGTCTGTGAGGGGGGTGAAGGAATCCCCAAAACGTTTGTGATTTTGTGTTATATTTGTGCACGCTGTTGGCTTTTTTTAAAACTTAAATTCACTGGTTAGCCTGTTGTGTAGTGTAAAATGCAATGAAAACTATAACATTTTAATTGGTAGTAAAAAGCGAGCGAAGAGCAGCATATAAAGGCCATCCAAAATAAAATAAAAATTCCAATCTTAGTTAGTAGGCTACCACATCCAAGTTTTACGAAAGATTAAAAAATATAGTAACATCAAAAAAATTAGTATAGATGTAAATTAAAAATAAGTTTTAATTTGCACTGCCTGCAGTGAACCAAAAACCAGTTTATTATAGTATTAAAATAACTTATACGTCTGGTGCAGAGCCGTGTGTCTAAATGACACCATCCATGGAATAAGTACTGATCTCATGTCATGTGTTAGGACTGACTATTTCGAACGCATCCGTAGAATACTCTTGCATCTCTTCGTATAATGGTCATTAGTCACATGTAAGTATGACTTGCTAACCAGTCATTTGCCACCGCTGAAGTGGCTTAGTGGCACTGTTGCCCTTATTACTAAAAAGAGAACCCACTTCTCACGACACCTTTGAGTGGTAACTGGGCATCCACTGACACTCAGTACCTTTGCATTTATGTAATAAACGTTATTTTTTTGTATTCGTCTTTGGAGCAGATGGAGGAGCACATGGATGAAATGTTAGAATGAAGCACGATAAAGCACTTTTGCCACGTAGGTTTTTTTTTCAAGACAGACAATATATGATTTTAAGGGCACTGCAACTCCAGAATCTCTTGACCAATAATAAGGAAAACCTGTGCACCATTGGAAAAAAGACTGGTTTTTGTGGAGGTGAAAATGAGAACGGGCATTTGAACTGTGCACTGTGAGACTACCTACGTTCCCTGGAAAAGATGGGTGTAAAAGTGATCTCCAGGAAAAAATAAGGGCATGCCCCCCCCCCCCCTCCCCTTAAATTAAAAATCATACATTTTTATCCGTGTAAATTATCACGGATAACTTGAAACTTGGAACTTCAATCATATAACCCTTTTTTTTCCCCGGCACACTTGACGTTTTTGTTTGTCATTAGTGAAGGCAGTACCGTTTGCTGTAAGGTATAACCTCAACCTCCCATTTTAAAGCCGAAATTTCGATGCTTTATTTCTCTGCTGTCTTTCAATATTTTTCACTCAAATTTAGGGAGTTGGTGTACATGTGTCTGGAATGATTAATTTCCAAATTTCACGTCGGATATCTGGACTTGAGCTGGAATCGTGATTTTCATTTTTGGCTTCTTCTTGTTGTTAGAACGGCACGTTTCGACTATGCTCTCTGCAGATGAAACTATTTGTCCTGTAAAGCTCATTTTACAGGATTTGCTCTGTATATGTGTCCTTTCCATTAGGCCTTTTATTAATTGTTCAAGTGATTCAGGGGTTAGGGAGAGAAAAACTTATCTTTATTCGGGGCCGTGGTCCTAGACCATGCGCCCACCCTTAATACTCTAAGACAACAATGCTAATCAGCAAATGCCAGTTGCAAGACGTAGACCGAAGATTAAAGGGTTTGTTTCCATATTCGTTTGTGGGAACCGTAACTGACAAAGATGCAAAACATTAAAACAAGCTGTATGATATGCCAAAGTAAGCAAGAATTAGGACAAAAAAAAGGACTCGTTTGATGTTTAAGGTAAGGTTTAACTGATCCGAAGTCAAAACAGCAAAGGAGCACAAACTTTCCTGTAAGGTTTCAGATACTGCAGTGTTGCTGTACTGTTTAGTCCACGTGAAACCTTACTGCTGTATCTAACCATTAAACGTGTAAATACAATTAAAGCCATAGACTAAATTTCAAAATTTTTCGTGCCCAAACAAACGAAGAATAATTATGTAGGGCGACACACTCGACTACTTTCTTGGCTAAGTTTTTTTCAGTGTTTCTTAGTCACGTCATCTATACTTTCCGTTCATCACCCTACTGATGATACATATATCATTTTTCAAGAGATTTTCAAGCTCTTTTCCAGGCATAGAATTTTATTATTACTTTCCAGTTTTTCAAGGACTTGCACAAACCCTGACTTACCTGTCGAGCTGTACTAAGAGCACTAAGACGATTAGTTTTTGAACATGATTTGCCAGCGATGTCGTTTAGCCACGTAGACTGGGTCAATCATTAGCTGATCTGTCGTGTGAAAAAGTACAAATGGTAAACACGTTTGAATACAGCAGTAAGGTTTTACATGGACTAAACATTACAGCAAACTGCAGTATCTGAAACCTTTCAGGAAAGTTTAATTGTGTTCCTTTACTGTTTTGACTTCAGATCAGTTAACCTTACCTTAAGCATTAAACGAGCTCGTTTTTTTGTTTTCTAATAAGTAGTATAAGCTGATCTGAACCGGAAATGAATTCTGGCAACGTCCAGGTAATTGTGATGGACTACCATGCTACTCAGTTCAGAAGCAACAAGATTTGTAATTTTTGCCATGTTCTGAACAATATTTTGTCCCTATGAGCGATGGTTTTTCCAGGTTTTTCCTTAGTCACCTTAAAAGATTTCCTTCTGTTTCCATAATGGACAGCAGAGATTCTCTGACGTAAAGTTCAAACGGATTGCACGAAAATAACATGACGTCATCTATCTGTAATTCCTGTTGAACTTCTTCAAACGGGTATACACAAACTAAACGTAAACAAAAAGTAATAAACAAAACAAAACAAAAAAAAAACAGTTAAAAAAAACATACAATCAATAAAAACAAACAAAAAACATTTAGGTCGCTAGATACTCTAATCCATTTTTATTCGTGTAAAGGTGAATTTACAGCTGTGAGTATGGGGGATACGAGCTCTAATGCTTTTTTCCTAAATGGCAAAGCCGTTTTTGTTCAGTTAATTATTATTATTATTATTGTTCAGCAACCTAAGCAAGTCTTGTAAGTAAAGGCAAGTAGCGGGATCTGTTAGCTTCGCTCCATTCTAGTAAGACCAGATAACACAATACTAAGTCAATGACCTATTTCACCTTTTAAATATTATTTGAATATTTTGCAACCTGGCATATCACCACGATTTGGACAATGTTTTTGGTGAATTCTACGTGGTTAAACGACATCCCTGGAAAATGCTTAAAAACTAATCGTCTTACTGTGCTTAGCACAGCTCTACAGGTAATTCAGGGTTCGTGCGAGTCCTTGAAAACCTAGAAATTTCTTGAAAGTAATAATGAAATTCCGTGCCTGGAAAAGTGGTGGACAGTCTTTAAAAATGATACATGTATCATTAGTCGGGTGATGAACGGAAAGTAGACGATATGACTGAAGAACACTGACAAATTTAGCCAAGAATTTAGTCGAGTGTGTAGCCTTAGATTATTCTTCCCTTGTTTGGGCGAGGAAATTTTGAATTTGGGCTCTGGCTCTGATTGGATACAGCAGTAAGGTTTCGTGTGAACTAAACCACTGCAGTATCTGAAACCTTACAAGAAAGTTTACTTGTGTTCCTTTGTTGTTTTGGCTTCAGATCAGTTAAACTTTACCTCAAGCATCAAACGACCTCGTGTTTGTTTTCTAATTCGTGCTACTTTGGCATACCATGCAGTTTATATTAGCTTTCTTAATGTTTTGTACACAAACGAAGCAACCTATGCACAAACCAATATGGAAACAGACCCTTTAATCACCAGTTTAAGTCTTGCAGCTTGCGTTTGCTGATTGGCATTGTTGCATAATAACAATATTTAAAATAATGCAAAACAATCAAATGGTCGTTTACAGCTCCCTAATCCGGGAGCTACTTGATTAATTAAAAAAGGCCTTATAGAAAGGGAACATCTGCAGACCAATACCTGTAAAATGAGCTAAGAACTAGCTTTATAGTACAAATAGTTTTGATCTGCAGAGAGCGTAGCAGAAAAGTTGTGTGCTAAGAACAACAAGCCATAAACCAATTTCGTGGTTTCAGCTCAGGTCCAGGTCTCCAATTTGCTTCCGGCGGATTGTAATGAATTCTGGTGTAGTCATAGGCGACGATCCGGG
>JAHWFP010060027.1:148122-161641 GCA_023313725.1 Lithobius niger | reverse complement strand
TTGGAAAAGTCCTTGTGAACTTGAATTGGTCTTGGAAAAGCCCTTGTTAAATTGTATTGACCTTGGAAAAGCCCTTGAAAAATTGTATTGGTCTTGGAAAAGTCCTTGTGAACTTGAATTTGTCTTGGAAAAGCCCTTGTTAAATTGTATTGATCTTGGAAAAGCCCTTGAAAAAATTGCATTGGTCTTGGAAAAGCCCTTGAAAAATTGTATTAGTTTTGAGAGACTCCTTAAAAAGTCCTTGATCATGCATGAACCCATAAGGAGCAAACCGAGAAATTCGAACCGGGAAACCTATGAGCATAGCAGGGGAGCCAAGTAATGTCCATAATAGGCCAGAATAGATCAAGTAGCTGTGAAGAGGGCGGTTGTCTCTCTCCTACTCTAGCCGGCACTGACTGCCAGGCACAGGTATCCTTTCTAGTAACCGACCGGATCAACTTCTTCAGGAAACTGGGCTGAGCTCTGCAACCGAACAGTCACGATAACCAGTGAAATTACCACTCATCTATCCTGGTTCATTGTCGAACACAAGCACCAGCGACATTAAAAATCATTCAAGAAGCGCGATACCGAACGAACGAGAAGTGATTAAATTCAAAAGGGGATTCATACACTTCCAAGGGTGGTTTGATTTAAATCAAGCCGATTTAAATCAGCGATTTAAATCAAATGAATATTATTAATATTAATCCAGATTTAAATTACTAATTTTACCATGTCTTTAAATAATTTCACTTAATTACATCCTATAAAATTTCCGATTTAAGTTTAAGTTTCTCTTATAATATGTGTCGTCGAACTGCTCCTTAAAGCGACAGCCTCTTTGCAGAGGTGTGGAGTGCTTGTTTTTAACATTTGGACGTGTTCACAAAAAAACAATCACCCAGAGCAATCAAGGCTCAGAAACTAAACTTGTGTTTATGCTAAAAGAACTGTTTCGAAAAAAAAAATACAAAACAGTCGTGTGGCAGTGAAGACTGATCATTCATCGACACGAAGTTGAAGCTATTCTTTTTACCAGAATCTTATCTTACAGCCTGCTACAAATTTAAATCTGTATCATCGGTAATGTTTACTAAAAACTAACCTCAGGGTTAGAAATCAAAATTCAAAATTTGGCAAAACCGATTTATAACAAAAAATTATTTTCTAGGCATTACAAATTACAATGTAAACATGCGTCCACGAGTAACCACACAAAAACATAGGTAAAGAATAAATACTGAATTAAATCAAAAGAATCCGATTTAAATATACAAAATATAATTTTTTGAAAAAATCACGATTTTTATCCACCCTGTTCACTTCTCATTTTTCTGTGTCTGTTGAATGAGAAAAAACTCATAAGGTTGCACCAACTTTATACCAACTTTACTTATCGGATACCGAGCCGTTTTAAAAATTTTGCCGATACCGGTGCCGACACAAATATTCAAAATTTGATCCCTATTTTTTTTTTTTTATCAATGGTGCAGTTTTCTTCAAAAGTCCAATAAATATTAAAAAAGAAAATTTTTAAATAGTAATCAGCAAAACATCGCGAACTGCGAGCAAAACATCGCGAACTGCATATGGTAATCTTGAAAGGTTTCCGAGTAGTCGACATTTCAGCAAAAGTTGTTCAGCACAAATATCGGCAACCGAACCGATCCATTAACGGTATCGATACAGACTTAGTAAGAACTCACGGGGACGCAGACATGATGCCCTATATCGGTTCGTTGGTTCACAGAACGATGTAGGATTGGCTAGTTCTCTAATACTGGTACCTGTCGTCTAATTGGCGAACACAATTAATTTGTTTTTGTACCCATACCATGTAACTAAATCTCAAACGATGTTCAAAACTTTCAATTAGGGTCTATTTCAATTTAGTCTAGAGGTATAGACTCATTATTTCTCAAATGCAGGTGTGCAATTAAAATAACTACGAAAAGTTTGAAGATAGTAGAAAAAAAAATAGAAAGCTATAACGAGTGCAAACAAAGATAAACCCTACCATTCGCCTTTTATTAAATTCTGCCGATATCCTTTCTAAGATCATCAATACACTTTGAGCGGCAAAGATGTAACACTCCAAGATACCCTGGAGCGAAGGATGGACGCAGTCTGTATCTACGGACAAAAGCTACATTCTTGTACGATCCACCTCTAGCTTTTTGGAAAGCGTTGGCCGTCACCAAACCTTAGGCTCGGGAGACGGGATGATTTCTAATCATTGAATGATTGGCAATCAGACAGAGCATTTTTAAAGATATTTTGACTGGGGGAAATTCATGGTAATACAACCCACCAGCTAGGAGGTTTGGGGAGCGCTGTACACTTCCCCCAGTAGAGTCCAGTGCAGAACCCCGAAGCTGAACGGTTTTAAGACAGCGCTGAGCAGTTTGTGATTACTGGGGATCCTGGTTTTTTAATATTGTGCTAGTATATCCGGCTTCACCCGGATTTGTTTCGGTCGTGTTTTGTTTTGGCCCGTGGTTGTTTCCCAGTTTTCGGTCGGTGTTGCCCGAACGTTGAACACGACAGGCAATTTCGCTTGTTGGAGTACTCCCCTTTTTCTCCCATCCTGTATGCGCGTTCTCCCTGCCCTTTTCCTCTTATCCTGCCCAAAAAATTTACCTTGTATGGGTCAGTTAATGCATAATCATATGCTTATAATGGTAACAGATGTATTGCCCCCACCCATTACCACCGTTCCAATCTCTTTTTTTTCTAAAGAGCACGGCTAAAGGACGCACTGCCCCAAAACACGGGCATTTACTGTTCAGCTCCCCCCCCCCTCCCCACTGTCAGTTTATCGCTTTGGCTGGTGTAATCCATAGCGTGTGAAAAGTAGCTGTTCTTCGTGCTTGATGTCATTTAAGACTTGCCTCTGAGATGACCGCGCAGAGCCAATTGTTAGTCGGTGCAACAATGTGCCAATTTCAACTTCTTTTCAAGGACGCCAAACTGAAAATAAGCAGTTATTACAGTGCCTGTCCCTCAAAAATAAATGTGAAAAGTGTATTTCGCAGTGGCGTAAATCGTTCAGAAAATAATTGCCAATCGTTCTTTTTGCAGTTAGGGGTGTAAAATAGTACTAAGACCCAAGATATACAACTGTTCATTACAGTGTCTCGTACGCAGCCTTTCAAAAGAGAGAGGGGGGGGGGGGAGCACCATCGGCAAAAAAGGCAAACAAAGGCAAAAAATAAACAGGCAGTAGTTATCCAACCCTTGATTACGATTTTCGAAAAGCCTTTGTCTTAATATTTCGCCTTTGTTGTAAAAAGGCGAAGCAGTCGATCGAAATTAGGTCCTTTTCAGCTGCTAAGGTTGTTTCGGGACGGAGTTACGGGGAATATGTATGCTTTTATTGGGGTCATAGCTCAAGGCTGTACGCCCACCCTAAAGTAATATCTAGACACACGCCAGTGTGTCGCGCCAAGTTAGGCAACAATCATCACAACAAACATCACATCAGTTCAATCGCCGAGGTTGTAAACCATTGTAGCGCGGCGCCATAGCATCAGTGTCTTCATAGTTGGGCACATTTCAGGTACTTGGCGAAAAATAATAATGCGGTACAAAAGCTTAAATTGTGTTGAAATCGAGAGCAATGACCCACCTGACAAAAATTAACTCGTGTAGGAATGCCAGCTAAGCTGCTTTCAATACAAAATCTGACCGAAAGTGCTACCGAAAGTAGCAATGTTCTAGTTTTCATTTAACCTTCGAACTATTAAGTGGTGCGATTAACTTGGCGAATGTTTTGGTGTGTTGATATCACTCCTTTGAAGGACAGAACCATTCGGAACTTGGCGGCCCCTTTTACCAGTTTTGGTTTTTGATATACATAACTAAACACACTAGACAATGCACTATATTACGGGGCCCTGAAAGATCAGTTTCATTGTTTTACATTGTTTTAAACATTGTTGTTAGTGAACAATGCAAATCAACAAACGTCAGCCGCAACGCGTAGGCCCAGTTGATTGATTGATTTTATTTGAGTTCTAACTGGCCTACAAAGCAGTTGTTCCAGGGTTCACCAAGAAGGCAAGAAGAGAGACGAACGCCAAACTGAAAATAAACAGTTATTACAGTAACTGTTATAGAAATTCGGTGACACCGTGCAGTCACTGCAGGCAAAAAGGCACAGTGGAACAGTGGTAAGGGAGACGCACTTCTTGAGTGAGCGAAGTGAACGAAAAGTGGTGTTTGTTAGCCAAAATGCTCAAAATTGTGATTAAAGATACCTATTTTGATGTAGCATGGACATACACACTACAGACAAATGAAACGATCCGTGGTTTCCCCATAAATCTTAAAGTTTAAACCAAACGGGAGTTTGGAATGACACTAATAATACCACCTTTACTTTATGTTAGCTCCCCAATATTAGATTGAACGATGCGGTGGTGAATGTATGTCAGTATTTGGCAAAGCCTCTCTGAATGGGGATCACTCAAATGAGATCCTGGACGACTTTAATCTTTCCACTGTTGATTGGCCTTCTCTGCATGCTAGTGACCCCCATCACTGTCTCTTTCTTGATTTGCTTGCACCCTTGGGTATTACTCAGTGTGTCGATAAGCCGACACGCGGGGCAAATATACTTGACCTTATATTCACTGATGAAGATCGACTTCTGTATGACCTCGACGTAGGGCCTCCTCTTGACAATAATGATCACTGTGTATTTCCTTCAAACTGAATCGTGTCCAGGGCCTTGAACTGCCTACTGGCCAGTGCAATGCTTGTGAACCCGCCACAGGAAGGCTGGACTTTCATGCATTAAGTACTTCACTTCAGACGATTGATTGAAATGATTTGATCTTCTCGGTCCATCATTGTATCCAGGACGCTTGGAATTGTTTTTTGTGTGGTTATTCTGAGAAGTCACTTGAAAAGCTGCAAGCTGCTATAGTATAATAATTCACGATCATGTAGCAGTCGTCTTCCTTCTTTCATTATGAAGTTGAAACGACGTAAATTGAAACTTTGGCAACGATGATGTGGCGTGTCGACACGACTTTAATACTGCTAACGGTCTTATTCGGAACCAATTGAGGCATGTCACTGTAAAAGGGAGGGACTGGTTATTCGAGGAGGAAACACCCAGTTCCTTTTTAAACGCTATCAAAAAAACCGTGTCCTCGTGATCCTCGCCACCGTTCAAACACAACATTTTCTTGATGGACTGCAAGTTTAAGGCGGAGTTTCTAAGTCCAATTTTTGTGTCCAATACTGTTGTTGATGATGGAAACCAAAACATTCCCTGGCCACAAAACACTCAGTGGCTTCGGGAGTGCGATACAGTACACTTTTCTAGGACTGCGGTTTTGTCGATCTAGTCGAAACTAAAGCCAAGCATTTCCTCTTGACCTGACGGCCTATCCTCTTTTCTATTTAAACAAGTTTCAGCAGAAATTTGCTACCCCTTATCCATCCATGCTTTTCACCATAACCCTCGAGCAGGGCAAACTTCCAGAAATTTGGACAAACGCCACTGTTATCCCGATCTTTAAAAAGGGATCTCCCTCTAACCCTGAAAACTACAGACCTATTACACTTACTTGTGTTGCGTGCAAAGTCATGGAGGCTGTTATAAGAGATACACTTACTTACTTGAGTTGCCCACTATTAAGTATGACCAAATCGGGTTTTTTGCTGGTTGTTTTGCCATGCATCAACTGTTGAGTGTCCTCGACAGGTGGACTGATGCGTTGGACATTAGGATCCAGAGCGATGTCGTCTACTTTGACTTTAAAAATGGCGTTTGAATCGGTTGTTCATCGAAAATTGGTAGTAAAGCTCATCGGATGTGGTATTTCTGGATTTCTGTTAAATTGGCTTAAGACCTTCCTTAGTAATCGCTACCAATAGGTTAAAGCTGAATGTGTGCTCTCAGACAAGACCAGCGTACCTAGCGGCATTCCCCAGGGCTCTGTACTGGGTCCCTTGCTTTTTTTGGTCTATGTAAATGAGCTTGGAACATTCGACATCCTACGGAGATAAATTTGCGGATGACATCAATATTGGGGCCCCGGGTCTATCACCTTGGTCCCGGGTCTATCACCTGAGCTTGCGGTGGGGATTCATAACGTCCACAGTTGGTCGAATCTGTGGCAGCTTCCTCTGGCTATGTCGAAATGTAAGTGCCTGGAAGTGTAAAAAAATCTAAGAGTTGTGTGCCCTGACTTCCATTACTTGCTTGATGGTGAGCTTCTTCTATTTGTGAACGGAATCAGGGATCTGGGCATCTGGTTCACCAGTGACCTTAAGTCTTCTCTACACTGTTCGAAAATTAGTGCTTCAGCCTTCAGTCGATTAGCAGTGGTCACATCTGGCCACCTGCACACCTGCAGACCTGCAAGGTGTGGGGATTCACGATCTTTGTCTGCCCACTCCTTGAGTACGCGACTCCGGTTTGGTCTCTGTTTTTGGCCAAAGACATCGACTTAATTGAGTCTGTTCAGAGAAGATTCACTAAAAGACTACCTGGACTTCGAAATGCTGACCACACTGAACGCCTTTCAAGAGCGGGGCTAGAGCTTCTGGAGCTTCGCCGCTTGAGATTTGACCTTATTTTGACATACAAAATTCTTCGAAATTTAGTCTCGGTCCATCTTCTATTTTTCGACCTGGCATCACGTATCCACAACACCAGGAGTTCCGTGGAAACTTGCGACTTGGGGATCCAAGTTCAACTCAAGAAAATATTTTTTTTGCAGTGCGTGTGGTTCCCGTTTGGAATGCCCTCAGCGCCCGTACGGTATGTGTGGATTCTGAGCAGGGCTTCCGGAGGGAATTGCTAACGTAAGACCTGTCAGCATTATCAAGAGGGCTTCGTAACTAAACTGCCCCTTTACATTGCAATGGAAAGGTATAAGCGGCTCACAACCCTTCCGTCTTCCAACCACTTATCGAGGCAAATGTATTATTATTAATAAACAAATTGTGACAAAATACGTAGTTATGTTTTGCAGTGGTAAGGAGACGCGCCGTTTCAGTGAGCGAAGCGAACGAAAATCAGCGTTGGTTAGCTAGTATGGGCACAGTTGTGATTTTAAAATAAACTTACTTTGCATACACATAAGTTCATAACAGACAAAACCTCACGTTTATTACGACCGTCCGGCTACTACTAGTTGCAGCAACAGATTACTTAAATTTTCGAGGAAGAAAACACCGTTCCTCTTCTCAGAAGTCCACACCAAAATTTAAGTAAACTGTCCTTGCAACCTTCTCGAACAGGTGATAAAAGTGTTTCCTGTATTTTACGATGTCTGAATGTTATCCCTGTCTTCGCCGTTTACCGTTTTTTGCGTGCTTAAATATAGTTCTTCATAATTTTACTACCTAAAGGCAAATAGTTAAAAAAAAAAGAGGTGTGGGTGGCACGATCTGCAAGTGCCCAAATGTGCGGCCGCCCTTGGTTTAACACCGTAATTACTCCGTAAACAGCATAAACATGTGTTTGCTTACTAACTAAGATTTTCGCGTTGGCGTTATTTTAGTATGGTTTCCTGGCAAAGGAAACTAGTGATGAGCAAGATTCTTACGAATTTTGGCCAGCCCAACCTCCTTTTCCTTATCGAGCTCTGTTTGTTCTGTTGATGGCCCATGATTAGAGAGCCGGAACACGTCATTAGTAACTCCGCCATTACCCGCCGAACAGCGCAACTTTTTATATTTCCTCCCATTTTTTTTTCGGGTTGCTCGTTGAAGTCGGGCCTATAGCAATCAGTTTAGAAAATTAGTGGCTAAAAACCCCATTGGCTGAGACGAGCAAATCGAGGCTGGGTCCAGGTATGGAATTAACGATCGTTTCCAATCCAATTCCAATTTTATGTTTCACCCCTACCTCATTCCAGGTTTTAGTAATGCTTTGGCGTTGGCTACTTAAATTTATTTGCAAACTTAAGTATCGTAAATATGAATTGTTATACGTCGAGTCTTTTTTTGTTTGGTTTCTTTTTTGCATGAGCCTGCTCAATTCCAGGAAATATGGTGTTCATTTAAAGATTTGACTGACTGTGACAAAATCGTGTTACACAGGAAAGTGCACCTTTAAAACAATTGCAGACCTCAATCAAAAAAAAATTATATAGGTTTTAAATATAGAATATAAAATACAATTTCGGAGTTCGTAATGTAAACACGTAAAAACGTGAGGTAGAGGTCTGCACGTAGCCTTTTCAACTCTAACGAGTCAAGGCCTGATTTGTTTAAACGATCTTTGTAAGACAAGTGAAGAAAAGCCCGGATTTTGTGAAGCGTCTCTGAATACTTTCAGTCCGCTCTATATCACCACACAGATGCGGAGACCAAACCCTACTTGCATACTCAATGATTGACCCTTAATAAGCACCTTTAATAAGCCAAAATAAGTGTGGGTACACCGGCGGATTTAAAACATCTCTTGATAATAGTTGCCTCGATTGCTTCTCTTTGCCTAGCCATACAAACAATTTTGTTGCAGTGAGATGCTGGTCTAAGATTGGAACCAAACCCTAAGTCTCTAACTACATCAGATGAACATATGTCACCAAGACTATCAAGGAACAGCGCCCCTTATGTAGGCCTCAGCATGAACTTCCATGTCAAACTTTAGTTGTCGTCGTCTGTAGTAATCGTCGCACTTTGCTATCGTAGTTTGTCGTCGTCTGTCGTCGTTGGGAGATCGAACCAATGAAGTGATTTTCAGCTTTTATAGCTTAAAGGGGGATTGCCACCAAATGACAGGGTGCTGGATATAGCCATTTACTACTAACTAGTTCTGTCTAGCCCTTACTTTCAAGAAGCGCAAGAACACACAAATGAATTTCTATTTACGTAGGTTTGAGTGAATGTAGGAAAACCGTTTCTCACAAAGGGAAAAAATAGGAAAACGAATGCCTTTGCAGCAGTTTCACGCGTTTGAAGTAATGTTGCAAAACTGAGCTTCAAAAAACACATGTCTGCCAGTGAGGCCGCCGCTTTATCATCAACAATTAATCTTGTTACTTGGCAGCGACGCACTAGCGTGTGTCTAGATGAACGTTTGGTTTAGCTGTTAGTTGTAATAATAAAATGTTCACTCCCTGATTGAGTAAAAGCCCACAAACAGCAAAAGGAAGACATGGAATTTTATTTTCGGCAAATTATTGCTTGCCTTGGTCACAATTGCTTGCCTTGGTTAGTATTTGAAAGAAACATTTGGTTGCATTTGAACTGCTATACTGCTGAACAGAATCCTTAAACAGAATCCTTACAACCATGCTGTGAGGCTTTAAGCTTCTCTGCCCCCCCCCCCCCCCCCCCACCACCTCAACTCGGGAACAAACAACATGACCCATTTACTGCATTTATTTACTTAAATCTCCAGTTAAGGCTCCAAGGTTAGGTAAAGGAAAGGTGTGTATATTATTAAGACTTTGAGTTATTGGCAATTTGACGGGCCTCGCAGCAATTAGGGCCTACATCCACTCGGTGCTTGGGGGTGTTCATTTAACACTCCTTACCCCGGGTAGTAATTTAACTTTTGTCTCGTTCGCTTAGGTCATCACATCATCATCAAGGAAGCACATCATCGGGGTGTTGAAGAGCAATAGCAATACATCAACATGGAAATGCCACAGCCAAATGCCCTCCAACCCTTGTTGCTGATCTCCGACAGGTGGGGATAAAGGCTGATAGGGAAGAGATTGGTAGTTGCAGGGTGGGTAATTACAAAAGGTACGTGGGGAAATAAAGACCAACAGCTGAAATTATATTGCTTAACCCTCAATAAACTCAAGAGTTCTCGCACTCCTCGGGAAATGCAGCTCCTTATTATGATTAGGAAAATGATGCTAGAAGGGCAGCTGATGTCCTAAATCGCTACAACACCCATACATCGAGTAATTTCTAAAGTGCTAGGCCTATCACTTCGTTCGTACCCAATGGTGGAAAGAACGTAGAATGGTTTTCTGGAAGCTAGAAATTTCGCACACAACCATTTTGTAGCCTTAAAGCAACATATTCCCTGCCTTATAACATTCTGCCTGCCCCACAACACCCACGGGACGATCACATCCGCGTATTTATTACAGCTTAGGTCAACTGAGACGGTAGCTTCGTTCCTCACAGTGAAAAACATAGCTACTCTCTCAATTGGCATTGCGCCTAAGAGTCCAGCCAGCGTGAACCCATTGATTGTGTCGTCAAAAACCGGAATGATTCTCGTATTTTAAAATCACAATTTATAATCTTATAGACTAGTGTCTTATAATTTTGCTTCGGCGATCTATTGGAATAATTAATTTTAATTTTTACCGCATTAGTCAACTAGATTTTAGATCTCATGGTAATTATTAGAAAATTAGTAGATGTACACACAGAGATGAAACGTCATGATTATTGTACGCGCGCATTGCATCATTTAGTGACGGGTCGTTCTTAAATATAGTTAACAATATTCAACAAAAAAATCTCCTAGACGCCACATTTAAAATAGGATTTTTAGCAAGGGAAAGACTAACGGTAAGGAAATAGACCTTTGGGGCCGTACTTGATGTGGAGGATCGAGAAAAACGGCGCTGGGAGGTATATCCCTTTAAACACACACTTTTGAGAAACAGTTGAGGTCTGAGTTTTCGTTCAGAATACCAATTATGAGTACGGTACGGCCTTGAGTCACTCGAGATTGGATTCGGATTTCGAGTCAAAAATATGGTTACAGAGTACCATTGATTACTCAAATAGGGTTTGTAGTTTGTCAAGTCCTGAGTAACATTCGAAATACGGGAAGAGGAGCAGTTCAAGTTTCAACATACGTCTATGAGTGACAGATCCCTCTCGTCACCACCAGACGGAGCCATCCATCACTTTCTCCTTACCAGACACACCCTGCACGATATGCCAAACACTCGTCAAGCAGCCACGACTGGTAAAACTATTTATAAGTTTTAAGTGATAGATTAGTTTTAATAATCTTTTTAATGGATACCACTCCTCCAAATTAAGATAACGTAACACTCACCAAACGCCAGAACCTTTAGACGTTTAATGTCCCTTGTTTGTTGGTTGTAGACGTGAAGTGCAGTTCCACACGTTGTGTAATGCAGCTGCAGGCTACATAGACACGCTAGGATTCGTACACACTGAACAAATTTTACGTGGTGTGCCCTTCTTTATCGTAACCCTCTACTAAACAAGAAACGATGACGTATGAACAAAATCTTTATAAAATATTCGAAATAGCAGACCTATGGTGAGAGGAACAACGCACAAATGTCTACCTCCCACATCCCTCCCCTCCCCCAAGGATTTTAAAGCGTTTATTACTGTCCAAAACGTGCTTTACGTCCGTTCAAGAACACAGGGCACTTCTACGTAAGATTGTTCCGAATCTTGTGTGAACTTATCTATTTTTTAGTGTTGAAGTTTGCACTCGCCATTTAAGTGTGTTTTGTTGAATGGGCCACTTTCATAAACTCATCCAAGAACTCGTCGCTCGTCCCATGAAAGTAGTTCATAAACGCTCGGTGAATTTTCCGATACCTCAGCGTGACGTCACCGCTGAAGCATCGTACTCATCGACTGTAGAAGAAGGTTTTTTTCTGCTGAATTCATCAACTGAAGATGGCGAGCCCGCAGTAGTTCTTCGCTAGGATTATTTACGTAATAATTAACAACGTAATGATGGAGATTGTCGTCACGCAGTGTCCCCCACTAAGCTAAACGGATGTAATAAGTCAGGGCGCGTTTACGCAGCGACTCGCCTTTGCATTCTCGCAGCTAGAACTCAATCGCGATGGCAAAGGTGACATTGCCATGGTAACAACGCAAAATGGATTAGCTAAATCCGACATCGTTTGAGTAAATACTTGCAGTCTTATAATCCGTGCCAATAATATAAAGAATTCCTCATGACGAAACAATTTTCTCAAACGCTTCTAAACTCACGTTATTTGCTGTTTTCGTTACGAGGCGGCAGACATAAAACCGCCGCTATGTTGGAATTTGAGATGATTTCTAGCTTCTAGCTGCGAGAATGCAAAAGTGAGTGGTTGCATAAACGTGCCCTCACTCGGCCGTAAGTAATAAACGTACTTGTCTGCCAATATTTAACGTAAACCTGCTCAGCAACATCTTTGACAACGCAAGGGTGATTGGTGAAGAAATAATGGTGATTAAAAACATTTCTTTCCTGATACTGGCGTCCATGGACTTCGATTATACTCATCAGGGCGCGTTTACGCAATGACTCGCCCATGCATTCTCGCAGCTAGAAGCTAGAAATCATCTGAAATTCCAACATGGCGGCGGTTTTAGCTACGTCGACTCACAATGAAAATACTGAATAATGCAAGTTTAGAAGCGACTGAAAAAATTTCGTCAGGACAATTTTTTTATCTTATTGTCACGGATTATAAGATTTAAAGCTTATACTCAAACGGCGTCGGATTTAGCTAAGCCAGATAGCGTTGTTACCATGGCAACGACATCTTTGCCACTGCGATTAAATTCTAGCTGCGAGAATGCAAAGGCGAGTCGTTGCGTAAACGCGCCCTCATTCCAGCGAGTTCGTTTATAAAAGACTTGAGACTCTTAGCTAGGGGTCGACACCTTTCCCTTTTCCCCCAATTTCGAAAGTCTTGAAAAATTAAATGAAAAAAAACAAACTTCCTTCAAGTCTTAGATTTAAGGACAAAAAGCGACCTGAAGGTCCCGATGAGGGCTGTAATGTTCCTGAGGCCAGAAAGTAATGACACTAAAATGTTCGTAAAGTCAATGAATCAAGGAAAAATAAAATGAAATTGGAATATGTTGCTTTGAACTGCTGAATTTCTTCTCAGTAGTTTTAGTCGTTCTTGACTGAAAACTGGTCAAAAAGGGTTCACAATTTTCATTTTTCGATAGTACATTAAAAAAAAATTGTCCACCTCCGGCATGGAGTGGGGTACCGTGACCCCTCCCCCACTACCGTTCCTCATCGTTCAATAAATAAAGGTCAAAAACGTTGACTTACGACCTTCCTCCATCTTCAACGGCTGGCTACGAACCTGAATACCAAAAAAAAAAACAGCAAGACGGGATGGGGTGCAATTTTGCCCCCTGTAAACAAAATTTCTGGATGCGCCACTGTATGCATTGCCTCACCTGGCGACTGATGTAATTCGTTTAACAGACAGTTAGGTTCCCTACATAGTTCGTCGACATTCTTCGCCCACTGTTTTATTACTGTTGCGAGACAACAAATCACTTTACTGGAAACCAAAGGATTCCGTTTTATTCTTCCTTGCTATATAGCCGGCCTACTTGGATGACAAGGCCCCTGTTCTCGAGTTTCAATCTCGTTTCTGTTGTGTCACATTGAGGGGACGGGCGAGGAGCGTGTGTCACTCCGCCCTGAGATAAGGCTTGACATGGCACGCGGACGGACACAACCGACTCACTGACGAACGGACGAACGAGGAGCGTCCATTGTCGTTGCGTTGACTTGTCGTAGCATTCCAAGCAGGAAATGATGGCCGTGGTCGGAGTGAAAGACTTCAGTCGTTGA
>JAHWFP010060027.1:101080-144207 GCA_023313725.1 Lithobius niger | reverse complement strand
CCCCCGTAATGTGATAATCCAATCAACAATTTCTTGTTAACTTCCAGTCATCACTGGCGTGACTGCTTCATAGGCCATTAGCACCAAAATTATTTCGAATCGGTCGACCCGTTTGGCCGTAATCGCGGAACAGAGACAGAAAAAACTGCCAAGCGGTAGAGTATAAGGACACGTTTATGCCCTATCTAGCTTTTCATTTTCGCAGCTATCATTTTCGGTAGCGGTTTTAGCTCCGCCGGTTCGTAACGAAAACAGTCAATAACGTTAGCTTAGAAGCGACTGGGAAAATTATTCCGTCAGGAGGACTTCTTTATCTTATTGTCACAGAGTGTAAGACTGCACGAATTTGATCAAACGATGACGGATTTAGTCCAGGAAGCGTTATCATCTGACAACGACACCTTTGCCATCGTGATTAAATTCTATAGGTGCGATAACGCAAAGGCGAGTCGTTGCCTAAATAAGCCCTTAAACGGGTGTGAATTCACACGCTTTGCTCGCGCGGTCAATAAGCAATTGACTGTTGTACTGTTCTCCATCCCAGTGTGAATGGTGCTCTGAAATCTCAATACATAATCTCCTCAGGCATGTAAAAACCAACGTGCTTCTCCTTTAAAGAAAGTGTTAAAACCGGCAGACATTTTGTGGCTCAATCTGCCATCGCATTCTTGAAACCATAACGCGATTTACCGCTTCTCTGAGTCTTGCCAAAATCGTAGCATCTTCGTTAAGCGCTCGCGGAAAGAATCCTCTCCCCGCCTCCACCTAATATTCTGCCTATAACTGTCAATAATAGCATGGTTGGGGAGTAGAAGCGGGGGAGGGGGGTACGGTGCCGTGGCTCAACAACTTGACGGGCGAGTATCCTCCCTAGACAGGCCTTTGTTGACCGAGCCATTACCGAAGGCCCCGTGTAATGGCCCCGGGCAATCACGTGGGTCAAGCTTGACGTGAATATTTTATGAAGCTCAACGAGAAAAGAGATACGGTGGCCACCGCAAAATTTAAAGCCCGAGCTTCACGTTTTTGCATCATTTACAAGCGCCGAGTATGAACAATCTGACATGTTTATGAAGGCGATCCGAGAATATGTAGACACCACCGGTCTTTGGGAGGCTTGGCTCTCCGCGGCCTTTGGTACTGGGTCAATGCATTTCAGAAAGGGCAGGGAGAGACTTGGTGGACAGAGTTAACAGCTTGAGAATTTACTACGAGAAGGGGTGCAATATGGAAATACATAATTGTAGATTATGGCCGCGTAATGTATGAACGGCTGAGTGCTTTACAACGCAGCCATGATGTCTGCATTTTCGTAAACGACAAAAATACAGACTGTAAAACTAAAATGTGGACTGCAAGTTTCACTGGGTTTGCTCCCCCTCACCCCGCGTTATAAGAGGATAGCACATTCTCCATGTTGTACAGGTTAATGTTAAAACAACCATACTTATACGAATCATATAATTGAGTTGTGAGTTTTGTTACTCGGCCAAGCCATGCTGCAATACGTTACTTTCTTTTCGGCATAAAGCGCAAAAAACTTCAAGAAAATCATCTCCTGGCAGTAAAAAGTGTCCAAAGAGTGTCAATAGACGGCGTACAGTAGGCAGCAAAGTTTCCAAAGGATGGCACCACTTATCGTAAATAAACAAATCACACACGCTGGTGAAGGAATATTACACGTACGAAAAATCCGAATAATCTGCTCAAGCAGGATAGAGAGCCAAACGGGCTCGATCAGTGTTAAATAAATATGGATGCAAACCTATTTACGTTGCCTTTTGGACTTAAATGTCAGACTGCCTGAGTGAGGAATTAAACCCACGACCTTTCAAACCAAAGGCCGAAGTCCTACCACTAAGCCAGCATACAGCCTCAGAGAGCTTCCTCCCAGAGACCAAAGAGAGTACCTCAATCGCTCCGTCATCACAATGTCGTAAGCAGCCCGGACGTCCAGGAAGATTGCGACAACAATGTTGCCATGAATTCACGTTTTACGAATACCAGACTCCTGTGCTTCACCATTGTTCCGGTACCCGAATTGCAAGTCCTACAGGCAGTTAAACTGACCCAATGTCTAGACTAGCCTGCTCTAAAACACTTTCGTACAATTTCCGCACACAAGACAAAAGAGCAATAGGGTGGCAGCCGATAAGGGACAAATAACATTTCCCTTGCTTCCCAACTGGGTATAGAATGGTAAAATGCCAAGAGGGGGACACCACACCTGCATCAAACGAGTCCTGAAAGTAGATTAGCGGACCGAGCAACGCTGCTTGGCTAACTGCCTTCAGGAGCTATACATGACATTGCTAATTCTCGCCGCCCCACCCACACGACACACGGAAAGAGCAGACAATAGCTCAGACAACGCAAGGGATTAGTCGGATGGCCCGTCCTGGCAGTCATGCATTCATGCAGTGGATACAGGTGCGTAGGCAGACAAAAGACCTCAATGAACTGTGTGTTGAAGCAATTGGCCATTTCCTTCCCTCTGAGAACAAGACCCTCAGAAACACCGAAGATCCAGGTAAGCCATGGCCTGGTGTCTTGCGCGCGAACCAAATTCCAGAAGACAGATTGTGAACACCCAGAGCCAATTCATTACCATAAACGGGAACCAAAAGACGCCTTCTCCTTTCTCAAGATGGTACGCGTCTCACACGAAATTCCTATATACACATGCCAATGAAGCTCAGAAGGAATTGACGATAAGCTCCCCTCTAATCTCTAATTGATGTAGTGCACGCCGGAGTCCACCACAGAGGGCGCACAGACAACTGCTCCATCGCATACACCACTTCTCTAGCAACGGACCAAACGTCCTATGCCAACTACCGGTTGACCCAAGGATTTCCTGAGTATAGCCAGTCTCACTTGGGACTGATAGAGTAAAATTGGTAAGTGATCAACAAGCTGCCTAGAACACAGAAAAAGGTCTAAAGCTGTCTCCTGAACTACCCCCACAATTCCACCGAATATAGGTCGGGGACCCACCACCCACTAAGCATAGGTCCAGTCCATCTAAAGAGGAGGCCAGCAGATGGGCCTTGGCATCGCACCATCTACTGCCCCACAACCAGTGGTGGGCAATGAAGTTTCCTCCAAGCACAAAGGACCGAGGGAGAGACATCGTCACGCCAGAGGCGCCACGGCTCAGTAGTCAATCTACCTACTAAACACAGAAACACTAAAGTAAGCCAGAAGGTGCCCATCCAAACATATTCACCACAGGCATCAATGCCTGAGTACACAGGGAGATTGAGGAAATAGTGAGGCACCTTCCAGTTCAACAATATCCGAAAATTGAGGAGCCGATTGATTGACAGACAATTAAACTCAGGAACAAAGATATTAACACTTAGGGGCAACTGCACCTCTTGCAGACCAAGGATATCAATCAACGTAGTCACACAACTTGCGGCGATCCTCATACTTGTTAAACTGACCCCTGGCTTTCTATGAGCCAATTGTAAAAGGGATCAAGACGGCAACAACAAGCAGCCTTCAGCAACACCTCCTCCCCCTGTGTCAGCTATACTAGCAAGATAGCTGGTATTCACTGCCAACGCATTCTTCTCATTCCGCAACGCCCTCACACACTTTTCACCGCTTACAGTATCACTTTCACACACAGTGACACACACAGCACCACTACTAGCAGAACTCACTCAGCACAATACGATCTTCAGAACCCTGGGAACATGACTGAAGACGTGACTCCAAGACCATGGAATGTGGGGGGGGGGGGGCAGGGGTTGTGTTAGGAAATCAAAATCAGCGATCGTGGACAGAGCGTTAAATTTATTCTGAGACTTGAATGGGGGTGACTGCTGGCTCTGTAGTGACGAGGACCGCCTTTTTTGGACTCTGCAACGTTTCACAGGTAGAAAAACTGACCTCAGGAGACACCACATGATCCGATGGCATAGGTGCACTATACTCCTCTGATGCACAACACTCCACAGGTGCACCACAATTCGCAGAGTCACTGCCCCCTGGTAAGACACACTCCGGTTTGGCTAGAGGTGCATGATGAAGGCTCGCAACAACCACTGAGTTCACTTCACTTACATCACGTACCTGTCTGTGTAAGTCTTGGTGTGTTGACATGGATAATCCCTGCCGGAGAAGCTACGACAGTCATGGCAGATGCACGTGGCTACGAAAACTGCAGCGTAAGCATCTCAGGGGGCGTTTGGGGGGGAAGACGAAGAGGAGTGCAGGGATCCCTTGCATGTGAATAATATCAGGCAAGTCGTCTTGGAGGACTCTTGCGAAGACATAACATGAGCCTCCTAACTCCCGAAGAGCAGTGCAGAACACCATCAGTCAAATTGCTTTCATGCTCATAGGACTAAAGAGTGCCATAGTTAGTCAAGGCCGCTCCAATGTCCCACGGTCGGAGACTTTGTATGGCAGCCACTACACACGAACTGCCACAGACTGTGAGTGCAGGTCATAAATGCCTGCTCTGTAGCCATTAAGCTTAAAGTCCTTGGCCTTCTTTAAAATGCTAATGGCTGCAGCAGTCTAGAATACTAGCTGGAACACATTATTTGCATGCAAAGTGCAGATTGCCTCAACATCGTGAAGCTCAACACACCTCGTAATGGTGTCACGAAAATGGGATATCATCTAAGGGCGTCCTGCTTGACTTGCAATGATGACTACTGATTTTACATTTTTTACATTGGCCAAGACATCATGATAAAGTTTCTTCAATCACGTTTCGCAAATAAAAGCCCAGATCCAGATCGAATCCATTCTCGGTTGCAACAATAAACTCTTTCTTGGGCGTCAGCTGCACCCTTGAGAGTATTGTTACAACCTCGAATTGAATTGATTTTTATTGAGCAAAAGCAGTCCAAGAACCATGCGCTCACACGTACCCTGCTTAACTGCTAACTCGCAAAACAGACAAAGCAGACTACACTGTCTAATCAACACATGAACCCAAGCAAGTACTCAAGAAGAGGGATGCAACAAGAGATCAGACGAAACGGCCAGTGGCCTTACAAATGCCGAGAAACCTATGCAACGAATGTCGACCTAACTCTACATGCGGAGGACTCCTACGACCCCCTGTAACGGGTCATCTTTATTGTCAAGGACGAAATGTAGCTGAGATACCCAGAGAGGGCATGTAAACACAAAATGATGAACAGTTTCCTTGTTGGGGCATTTCGAATTTAAGCAAGAATGCACTAAAACAAGTAAGTTTCATCACTGTGTGCACGTCACAACCTGGCAGTAGAGGCTGACTGAGAAATAGTCGAAATCACTGTAACAAAGCAGTAGCACTGCAGCTACAACGTTATGTATACGGAACCATCGATATTTTTCCAAGTTTCATTGATATTTCAATGGTTTGAAAAGTACAGGCTATTCTGCACTTTGCTGCAACAATGCAAAAAGGATTGTTATGTTTCCTCGGGCGGTTCACTTTCACTCGTAATTGGATGATGATTTTACTTTCCTCAAATAAGGTCTCATCTTCAGAAGATTGTCGGGATTGGAATGGATAGCGTTTCTTACAAACCAACGAAGCAAATTCTTTGGAGCGGAGCGACGCCGAAGGCTAATGTAATGTTAGACCGCGCATCACGCAAAAACCACAATGACTATACAAACCACACTTTGCATGCAGTAGCACTGGAGTCTGGACAAGGTTAATAAAAAAAATCCGGAATCGGACATGGGGTTGAGGAATATCTGGATGACAATATGGGCCAATAGCCAAGAGCCAAAATCCAACAAGACAGCGAGACCATAACTAATTGTTAAAGGCATCCGATTGCTCTCCTGTCGGTTTCCCCTCATGGTTGCTATGGTGTGTGTTGCCTGAAAGCTGTAGCGGCATTCTGTGTGGCGACTGTACGGTTGGTGTAGGGCCAGTGTCTTCTGTGTTGTGTCTGTTAGTGTAGATTAGTTTTTAGTGTGTCCATGATGTAACTGGTTGTGATTTTGTTGTGGTGGGGCTTGTGGCCAGGTATGGCTGTAGCTCCCAGAATAAAGCACTCGCTATGTGGCTATGAAGTTTGTTGGGAGTTACCCTTCAATTGTAATAACACATGTGCAAATGGCCTTGAATGCTATTATGTTGCGTCTTAAAGTGAGTGGTTTGTCACTTGCTCCTGCGAAGACTGAGTTAGTAGTATTCTCTCATACTGCTGCTCTTTATTCTGCACCGGTGGAGGTAACAGTTGATGGAATGGTTGCCTAATCAATCAGTTAAATATTTAGGTGCCATTCTAGAGAGTGCCTTGGAATGGGTTGCTCCATGTGAAGCGGCTAAAGGTTAAGTTATTGTGCAGAATACTGATTCTGAAAACACTTGCTCGGCACCGACTGGTTCGTCGGCGTACGCTCCTTGCTGTGTACCGTGATTTTATTAGGTCTGTTCTTGATTACCATCTGCCTTTCCTTGCGACATCTCAAAGGCATCTTTGAGCTCTTCAAGTGCTGGTTAATGAATGCCTTAGGATCATAACTGGTTGCTTGGTTACAACCCCTGTACGTGCTCTATGGGTTGAGACATGCGAACTTCTTTTACATCATCATGCCAATGAACTGCTTCTTGTTGTACGCACGCGGAATCTGAGTCGAGATTCGAGAGCATGCTGACCCGATCAGACGAATTTTTTTCGATTACTCTCTTGTGAGCTGTAAATCTCAGCAATCTCTGGGAGTTGCAGGAAAGGGAATTTCTCTTCTCCTGAATGAGCCTGGACTGAATCTTCAAGATGTCTCTCATGTTTGTCCTCCATGCCCAAGGATTTGATGCGCGACCCTTGCCAGGGTGTTTACACCGAACACCTCTGCATGTATTGCGTCGTCTGTAGGCGAACCATGTAAAGGCGGGATTGGGGTTACAATCCCCTCTCTTAAGTATTGTCTTCAGCGTAGTTTGTGGGCTGTTAACTTAAGTACGGTATGAGAGATGGCGGCGATTTTAGTCGCCTTGGATGTAGCATCAGATCTGCGTCTGCCATTTTTCTCCATAGTCAGCGATTCCCTGTCAAGTATAAGTACATCCTACTGTGTGAGCGACCCTCTTGTTTTTGCAGTCTTTGGGAGGCTATGGGTAGCAAGTCAAACAGCCACTGTCTCAATGGCTTGGGCCAGAGGGCACAGTGGTTGTCATGGGAATGAACATGCTGACACCTTTGCAAAAGAAGAAGTCGAAGCAGGATCAGCTGAGGTAGTCTTGACACTCTCAGTAAAATCATGTCATGCGGCATTGCGGCTCTTAACACTCCGCAGCTGGAATACTACCGTGCCCAATCTCCTATTTATTTACTACAGTGTGTATGGTGGGAAGTAATTTCTTTGATGCTATATAGTACAGTTTTATTTTTACGTTCCACACTCCAAAGCGTTGCAAGCTCATGTCAGAGGACAGGTCACTCACGTTCTGAACATAGAAAACAATAAGCACAAAGCCTCAACAAGTGCCTGCCACGAATGACCACTGGGTTTGGTACATCAAAAAAGTAATAGGCAGCCGGGGGGGGGGGCCCCCTTTTCAGGAAATAAGGTCAGAGATAGGATGGGTCATAAAGGTTTGACCAACGACCCAGTAACCCACTTTATTTCCTGACCCATGATCCATCCCACTTCTGAATACGGTACACCTTGCATGGTGTATCTGAGTTTGAAGTATATTTAATTTTTTTAGTTTCCTAATAATTAGGATAACAGGTTAACGACTTAAATTTCAAATGAAAGGCATTTACTTGAAAAGGAAAAAAAAATGTATTAACGCAATTTAATAAAATAAAACGAAAATGTTATACATGTAAAACAGCTACCTCTAGCAAAGAAAAAAAAAGTAGTGATATCATTGTTGGAAAGTAAAACTTGAGCTTATAAAAAAATAAGCAATAAATAACGTTTCAGCTTGGTAACTCACCTCCGTTTCCGAGGATTTTCATAATGAAGGGTTGATGAATCTGCGAATATAAGCCGATTTATTTTTCATTTTTTTCTTGCTTGAATTCAGCTGCATAGAACGATGTCAGGGGTAGCATAAATATAAAACAACGTGTATATAATTCGCTCCTGACGATGTTAACTAAAGAAATAAATTTACGCTGACGGTGGCTCCACCTTCTAAACGGCGCATTCAAGATCGTCCTCCGGCCGGTGCGCCAGGCCCGTTTTCACTTCGCTGCAATCCCGTTTGGTGGCGCTGTCTATCACCTGCCATTTTAAGATTGTGTATTTTCTCACGCGTCACTACCTCATCAAACAAACTCTTTGTCAGTTGAGACCGAACACTAAATTATGGGTTTTCTGCTCAACAATCTATCGACGAGAAAACACCAACATTGCTATCTTTTTCGAGGAGGGGGACCACCCGTACGTGAACATTTTTTTTTCCTCCCCGATTTTTATTATTATTATCATGATATCGCTTATTACTATTGAGGGGCGGCGGCGGCGCGGCTAGTCTTCAGTTCAAATAGTGGCCATACTTATAATCGCGTCGTGGTTAAAGTGTTTTTTCTTTCGTTTTTTTTACGATTTTAATTCTGTTTTTTCTTTTCCATTTTTTTTACTCTTTGTATGGCTGACGATTGGCGTAGCGGCTAGTCGAAGAAATCGCGGTGTCTCCCGGTTGCCTCCGAAAGCCAAGACGGGCTCCTCCGTCGAACGCCGCCGTTTGTGACAGGTTGTCAATTACGCCTTTTTGTGGCGTCGTGCACGTACGCGCAGGATGCTTCTCCCCCCCCCCTTCCCCCAAACCCCACCACTTTCAAGACCCTTTAGCGCCGCATGAGCGATCCGACGCCGCCTGGTGCCTCAGCTCAAACCGTCCCGCCCGTCGAATGAGATAGGGGAGGACCGAAGGGGACGGGGGACTCGAGAGGCACGGGGAGTGTGGTAGGTGGCAGCGCCCGAGGCTGGGCCGGCAAAAGCAGACCACACACGTGCAGAACGCGCCCTCCCTACGTCACACGCGCCGGGCCAATGGGCGACAGCGGGGGCAGGACTAGAAACAGACGCCACGAGGAAACCGGCGAAACCCCAAACACAGCCTCAAAGATTCAACCGGAACGTTCTGATCGACGCGGGCGTGTGCGTGTTCTCTTGTTGAGGAATTTACACGTGTATGGTACCGTCTCCGTGCGGCGAAACCTACGCGTTGAAAAAGATTTGTTTTAAGTTTTCAGTTTGATAAACTTCCTCCCGTTGTTGAGTTTTTGTGACTTCACAGTGGAAGTGACCAACCCTCTTGGAACTTGGGAAAAGTTTGCTGAACAGGTGGAGTGGAGAATACACAACAGATAAAGGGTCCAAAAGTTTCAAGTTCATGTCAACGGCAGGACAGCTGTCCAAAATAAGGAAGGTCTCCTATTGGACACTGATGACCCACCTGGACTAACATTGAACAATCCGTATGCACGATGTCACCCCTGAAGTTCAAACTTGGTCATCTCGTGTCGTTGAGTTTGGCAGGTAAGAAATGGGAAGAAAAGAACAGTATTCTACGTTCAGTTTGCAGTAGAATTTGTTTTATTGTGCATGTAACAGCATTGAAAAATTCTCCCAAATCTGCAGTGTCAAGGCATTTAAATTCGGGATTTAAATTAGTTGTCTCTTGGGAAAAAAAATTCGCCAGTTCTCAACAGTTGGCCAACCTTAACGACATCGACCCACACGACAGAAACATTTTTTAAAGAACCTATCTAGCAGTACAAAAATGCAGGTTTTTTGATGTCGTTCCTATCTGCATCGACAACAGTACAGTAATAAATAAACTATTTCTTGGTATTTGTACATCGCTAAACTAAACTAAATTGTTGTACTCGCTTGTTTCTGTTTTACAATCAAGTGTAATACAACGGGCACTTTATTGGAAATGTAATTAATCAGCTATACCAGTTTTAAGATAAGCGATATAGAATTATATTTCGGTCAGGAGCCCTCAACCAACACTTTCACAACACCACAACCAAGCAAAACCATAAAACAACGAAAACAGGCGATATCATACAAAAACCCTGTAACTCGTAAGGGTACAGGGACCTATTAAGTTTTCGCCATAGAAAGTAGGCCTATAGTGATATGATATCAGCGCCCAAAGGGCTGCCACCAAGTTTTCCGTCCCAATCGTAATCACTCAACTTTAACTGGCACCTTCTTGATAGTCAGTTAAGTTGATTGATTACGGTCCGTACCAATAACTTGGTGGCAGCCATTTTGGCTCTGATAACACTTCCCTCTATGGCGAAAACTTGGTGGGGTCCCTTTATCTTCACGCCAGCAAAACTAAAAAAAAAAAATATTATTTCCGTTCTTATTCAATATTTTTCGACTAACCTTGGCCGGTTAGTAGATAGGTATGGAAGGCGTATTTATACCAAAAATTATGCAATTCTGTGCAAGAGTAAAAGTAGTGAGCCACACGTAAATTTGACAACTGTTCACTTGTTGTTCTTGTTCTGCTACCGTTTCAGAAAAAAACTACTGCACCTACCTAAAATCTGAAACATGATCTAAGACAAATATTTCGTTTTCCTTTATCCTCAAAGAGACCACTTGTCAATTGGTCGAGTCATTCCGGAGATACGGGATATGTTTATTTGGAACAGCAGCCCGAAGCCACACGTTCACTCTTATAAAAATTATAACAATGACAATAGGCACACTATACTGTACCACAGGACCCTGAACGATCATTTTTATTGTTTTACGTTGTTTTAAACATTGTAATTAAGGAACAATGCCAATCAGCAAACGCCAGCCTCAAGGAAATTGAAATTGAAGGCATAGACTAAAGAATAAAGAAATGTTTACAATGCCGGTGAGCCAACAACTATTCACCCCTACTTTCCAAGATTTCCCAGTTTTCAATCGACATAACTGCATGCCATAAAAAAGGAACACAGATAATACATACAAACAAAAAATTCAGGTGTACCGTAAAAAAGAGTTGTATGATTGAAGTTCACTTTACTTGTGAAAAATGTACACGGATAAAAATTGATAATTTTTAATTTAAATCATCAAACGTACAATTGAGAAAATTGCGTGTATTTAAGTGCTGTAGTGCTTTAAGAATACTTTTAATTCATAAAGCACAACAGCACTTAAACAGATGCAATTTTCTCAATTGTACAATTAAAAGTTTGTACAATTAAAAAACTCGTTAAGTTTTTTTCCAAACACTTTTTAACAAGTAAAGTGAAAATTCAATCACGAATATATAACCGAATAGTTAAACTGCCGAATACCGAATATTCGGCACCAAACAATTTACATATTCGGCCGAATACCGAATTATTCGGTTCTGTGCCGAATAATGGCCGAATAGGCCGAATACTGAATTATTCGGCCGAATACTTGACCAAATACCTGTAATTTAAGCATATTTCATAATTTTTTCCTTCTTTTAGAAATGTCAGAAGACAATTCCTCACAAACCAATAAGTAAATGCTTAGCTAAACGTTCTTACATTCACACAATTACATAAATTTATACTAAAAAATATTCGGCCGAATACCAACAAATCTTAACACTATTCGGCCAAAATCATATTCGGCCGAATACCAAATAGCCCTATTCGGCCAAAATCAGTATTCGGCTGAATACCGAATAGCCCTATTCGGCCAAAATCAGTATTCGGCTGAATACCAAATAGCCCTATTCGGCCAAAATCAGTATTCGGCTGAATACCGAATAGCCCTATTCGGCCAAAATCAGTATTTGGCCGAATACCGAAGCCGAATAGGCCGAATACCGAATAATTACCGAATATTCGGTGCATCCCTAGTTTTGTATGATGACCTTTACTCAATATCTCAAATAGATCAGCTGTTTTCAATGCGAAACAAATTACCCTCCTGAAAAGCTATACGAAATCCCACAAGTACATATTGCACGTTCCTGAACTTGTGGGATTTCGTAGCCTTTCAGGAGGACAATTTGTCTCGCATTGCAATTTAGCCACAAAATGATTGAAGAATCAACTGTTTGCTTTTTAGTAGACACCCTGCGTATTTTTTTTTTTTAGCTCTTTCAGTAGGCTAGAGCTGTTACTTGAAATCAACTTTTCACCAGGTTTATGGTAACAAAACAAAACAAAAAGTTTTCAAATTGTTAGAGCAACGCATCATTTAGGGAACATTGTAAGTGCATCATTTAGGGAACAACGGACGCGTGTCCTCGTGCAATTAACAGCGAGCAAAAAATATCAAGTCATGCTAAAGATAAATAAACAGACTAAATAAAGCTACGAACAACTAAACGAAGTGATATCGTATATTCAAATCCCCAAATCAATAACGATTCACCAAGTTTTAACCTTGTTTTCAAAGCAGTGGTGTCAGGAGAACTTTAGCTGTCACCAACTTTCTCCTCCCATCTGTGGCCAAGTCAGGTAAATGAATCATTGCTGGGTTTCAGTTAAAGTTGAGTGACCATGCTTGGGACCGAAAACTTCGGTGACAGCCGCTTGTTCTGATATCGACTACTTTGGTTGGCGAAAATTTGGAGGGATATTATGAGGACTAATCATGGAAGAGGGTCTTGTGGAATATCGACTACCTTTAATAATTTAAGTTTGCCATTCTTATGTTATTTTTTAATTAAGGTCTTTGGAGTATTGGACTCATGGTGATACATAGCATGATACTCAAAGACCTTAATGCAAAGCACTTTTCTTCCGTGACTTTCTATGAACAATTAATGAATATTTAGCATATTACATTGGGTAGACCTTTTCATTTAGAGTCTATCCCACACCCAAAAAGGTGATACCATGAGTACGTAAAAAGTTCCTTAGGAACTAACGGAACGGAACTTCATGGACTCATGGTGATACAAAATCCATTCTATAACCAGTACTTAAACTGTGTGCTATAGATGGTCAGTTTCGTTGCTATCCCGACATCGGTTCTTCGGTAAGCAGAGGTTAAAGGTACATTCCTCCCAGCGCCATTTTTATCGATCCTCCACATCAAGTACGGCCCCAAAGGTCTATTTCCTTACCGTTAGTCTGTCCCTTGCTAAAAATCCTTTTTGAAATGTGGCGTCTAGGAGATTTTCTGTTGAATATAATGGAACTTTATTTACTAACGACCCGTCACTAAATGATGCATTGCGCGCGTACAATAATCATGACGTTTCATCTCTGTGTGTACATCTACTAATTTTCTAATAATTACCATGAGATCTAAAATCTAATACACTAATGCGGTAAAAAATGAAAATTAATTATTGCAATAGATCGCCGAAGCAAAATAATAAGACACTAGACTAGAAAATTATAAATTGTGATTTTACAATACGAGAATCATTCCGGTTTGTGACGACACGAACAATGGGTTCACGGTGGCTGGTCAATTAGGCTCAATGCCAATTGAGACAGTAGCTATGTTTTTCGCTGCGAGGAACGAAGCTACCGTCTCAGTTGACCTTAGCTGTGGTAAATACGCGGATGTGATCGTCGCGTGGGTGTTGTGAGGCAGGCGGAAGGTTATAAAGTAGGCAGTATGTTTCTTTAAGTGGTGAAGTAAGAATTCGACGCCTAGCAGTGGTTCTTGTACAGCGTACTAGTGGTACGACAACGTCTTCATTGTTGCAGTAGTGTGTGGTTATGTTATAAATGCTGTAACAATGGTCCAACAAAGAAAGAGTTGTACAAGGATTTTTAGAGCATCGCTGCTCGATTCCATTCCTTCGGTGAACACAACTTTGAGCCTTCGAAAAAGTAAAAATACGTTATGTGTTTAGAACTCGATAAACCCGAAAGTCATAAATTATACACGAGCAGGCCCGTGCCGACCCGGGAAGAGCGGATGGGTGGAAGGGGATCAACTTCGTGAAAATTTGCATAGTTGGCAAAATTAAAAATTGAATTGGCTGTTTTGTTTATGAGCAGTCCATGTATTAACCTGTCATATCCATCCTTAGTTAAAGCAGAAACGTCATCTATATCAGTCTGTACAAAACAAAACTTATAAAGAAACTGTAAACTGTTCGTCGTTTGACGGCATAATCGTCCCAAAAAGCGTGCATGGTTGCAAAGTTGAAAAATTCAGCTGGCTGTGTTGTTCGCTAGTAGCTCTTCTATTGTTAGTCAGTCCATAATTTAAAAATCAATCTTCGTTAATGCAGAAGTGTCAAATGAATATTCCCAAAAATAAATTTATAAGAAGTCCATCAATTTTTCGCCATTCGGTAGGTACGCAACAACACTTTAGAAACCTAAATTATTCAGGGTTAGTTTGAGATAATATAAATTTATAAAAACTAATTTTTAAACCACAATCAATTAGTTTGTAAAGAAAATGTATATCATATCAAAAACCAAAACAGGTAAAAAGAGACGCCAAGTTTCGAATGGTTCGGCCCCTCAAAGGAGTGATACCAACACACCAAAACATTCGCCCAAGTTAACCGCACCGACTAATAGTTCGAAGGTTAAATGAAAACTAGACCATTGCTCCTTTCGGTAGCAAAGTGTTCATGTTTTCATTTAACGTCCAAAGTATTATTCGGTGCGATTAAGTTGGCGAATGTTTTGGTGTGTTGATATCACTCCTTTGAAGGGGTGAACCATTCTGAACTTGGCGTTTCTTTTTACCAGTTTTGGTTTTTGATATGATATCAATTAATTTTTTAAAATTGTGTATTAGGCTCAATTCAACTAGCCTGCAGATGTGTAATGTCCCACGTCAACTTTAGCTTGAGTGGCCATTTTTTCAATATTTTAATTTCGTATCATTTCTTTGAGAGGCCGAACCCGTATCTCAACTTAGTTGCCTCTTTATCAGTTTTTGGTTTTGTTTTAATTTTTTTTTTATTTAGTTCATATCACTCCTTTGTGAGGCTGAACCAGTCTCAACTTGGGGACCTCTTTACCAGTTTTTGGCTTTATTTTGATACTTGGTTTGTTTTTCATGAATTGGACGTAGACACAATTTTTTTGGTAACGTTGTTTAGATTTGTGACGACACATTAGTGTGTGTCTAGATACGCACGTCAGTAGGCATTGTCCGAACTTTGGCCATCCAAACAATACTAACAATGGTTATAACAATACTTTCGTACTTACGCGCCTTCCCATGCCTTTCCCGTTCCAGGCAACCAATTTCATACCTGGAAGCCTTCCCGTTATCTCCGTATCGATGAATAATCACCCTATGGAAATTAACATTGGGATGAGCGGACTAGAAATAGCAAGCTAGCTGTAGCTAGTTAGTAACACATTTGCAACGTTATTGAGGGTCAGATTTTGCATTGAAAGCTGATTAGGTGACAATCCTTCACGAGTTAATTTTTGTCAATCGGTCATTGCTCTCCAGTTCAGGGGTGCATAAAATTCTTACTGGATAAAATTGCCCACACAATTTTCCTACGGATTTTCCAAATTTCCACAGCCTTTCACTATGTAGACAAGCCATTTTTTAGTGAATTTCCACATTTGAACCTCGTTGTAGCGTTCTGGCGTATTCTGCACACCTGCTCCATTTCACCACAATTTAAGCTTTTGTACCGCATTATTATTTTTCCCCAAGTACCTGAAATGTGTTAAACTATGCTTCAGGATATAAGACACTTCACGCCATGGCGTCGTGCCACATTGATTACCTCCTCGACAATTGAAATTGTTGTGATGTTTGTTGCCTAACTTGGCGCGACACATTAGCGTGTCTAGATAAAAAAAAAATGAACAAACAGAATTAGTCACAATTCATACATGCAATACATAGGGTTTGCACAAGATCACACACAAAACAATTTCAAGAACTTTCAAGGACTTTGTCAAAACCAATATAATTTTTCAAGGACGTTTCCAAGACCAATACAAATTTATTCAAGGATTTTTATAACTCAATAAACGTGACAAAAACACTCATCAAACATTAAACGTTCATGTTTTAATCGTGTGTGTGATGGAAAAAAAAAAGTTTTGAATGCATTTCATAAACAAAGCATGGGCCTAAATGCACTTAAGTATTTTACTAATTATTATTGGTTTTATTATTATTGGTTTTATTGGTTTAAAATTTAAAACCATTTTAAAACACAAACACCAGTAAAATTTAACATTTTCCCTTGTAATTTCTAACAATAAAAGACAGCTGCTTGGGGTTTGGACCATTGGAAAGCTGCTGAAAACCATACAAAATGATTTGCTCAAACGTTAAAATCGGTCGACGAGAAGTGAAAATATCTTTAATTTGGCTTATTACCGTTCTACCTACAGACATTGCCAATTTTGGTAAAGATCAGGATCGATAATTGGGATCGCGGCCTAGCCTTACAAAATATGCTATTCGTTGCTTACAGTTAACAGATATATGCCTGTTAGTCAGGCCGTTCTTTATCATCAAAAATCGAACTTAAATCATGAAATAAGAATTAGTGTGTAACATGGGTTAAGAAAACCATGATGAATTTCCATGATGAAATGGTCTAGACTTGAATCAGCCTACACAAGGATCTGAGGATACTTTAAAAGCTTCTCATGGAAAAATAATCAATAAATAGAATAATTATCACCATACTTTTTTCGTTTTCATTGTTATGAAACTAAGAAATAAATCGGATACAGCATTGTTGACAGCATCATTGCAAGACAGCATTGTTGTAAGTGTCACAATAAATCGTTTAGGCCGTAGGGCTTCAGGCAGATGACCAGGAGTGGTTAACGCTCGTTAAACCATTTAAACCCTTTAATAAATCGTTTATTGGTACACTTTTACAGTTCCTACGCTATCCCATCAGCGTTCGTGTTGTTACCGTATTATTATAAATGTCATTTAATTTTATTATGACAGTTTACTCGGCCCTAACGCCATACACTCTGCCCTATACTTACATGCTAACTTACGGGTAAACAAAGAAACACACTACACACTGTCAATACAATGAAGGCTCAGTCCGACAATTCTTATCTCTTTGCACCTGCATGGCTGATGAGGGAACACATATTATAAATAGCAGCCAACGATTGTTGAACGCTAGGAAGAAAACCAATGGACGATAACAAGAAAAATGACATGAAACAACTCGAATTCATCCACAAACGGAACTAAATATATTTAAAGTATGGTGATAAATTAGTTATTGGCATACTTTTGCGACATCGGTTCCTATATACGTGATTTACGCCTCGGCTAAGCCTCGGAAGAACAAAACTATCACAATAAATCACGTATAGAGGGACCATTGTTGCAAAAGTATGCCAATAACCAATCACTACTTAGTGGAAAACAAGTTAGCATGCGAGTGAAGCCCTTCAATTACTGGTCAAGTTCAGCCAACAAGCCAAAGCTTTCTTATTTGGAGTCTATACACAACTCCTAATCCACCATGTAACCAGTGCTGCAACTAACTTTGTCTAAGAAGGGGTACGAGGGGAAAATGTTGGGCCCCTCCTCAACAAATACACAATTTTGGGGACAAAGAGGCTCCCCTTAGAACGAACAATAGTGAATTTTCTCCCTTTTGGGCCCCTCACTCGTGAATTTGGGGCCCCCTGCCATCTGGGGCCGGGTTCCTTGCGCCATTTGCACCACCCCTAATTGCGGCACTGCATGTGACAGCTTCACCACGTGATACAATGACCTACTTTTCATAAAAACACAAATTCAGCCAGCACACCCATTGCAAAACTGGCGTAAACAGGCACATTTGCGATGGCGATATTTTTCACGGTACCAACACGGGAAAAAAATGTCACAAGCTAAGCCTTAAAGGCGCCTTTTCACCTTTTCAACTCCTAGATGCAGCACCGTGTAGAATCTTCGAGCAATATAAAGAAAATAGTGGTAAATTAAACATGGAACAACACCATTCGCAGCAGTGCCGCAATTTTCATAACTAAACTGAGATCACGTGACTTACATCAGCCTATTGGATGACGGAGAATCTGGAACGTGGATGCTGTATTTAGAATATGGGCAATGCTATCGAAATGGTGAACAGACGCCTTTAGCTGGCAACTTTGTCCCGACGATATGGCAACCGAGTTACTGATACTTTGAAATACACCTAAATACTCTAGCGAATAGCGCATTTTATATTCTAATGTTTTTTTTTAAACTATTAAAGTAGAAAAATACGGTTTAACCTTAAACACGAAAGTCGGTAACTGGGACTGGGTAAAAGGACGTCTCGCCCTTAACTCTGACTTTCCTAGAAAACACGTTTCTAAACCGGAAGTTTCTGTCCAAGAATTTTTCATCATCTGTACATTCATCTGTCGTATGTAATAATTCTTAAATTTATTATGATTCACAAATAAAATTTACAAATAAACATATTTTTTAAACTTAATAAGTCGATAAGTTAGCTTGACGTCACACCTTCCCATTAAAACTCATATCCGTGAAAATAATTCATACTTTTTCGCGCTCGTGAGATTCCCCTTTCCCCTCGACATTGGACTGCCCGTTTCTCGCAAATGAGCAATTATTGCCGGTTAACCTCCTATTCCTCACTGATATCTATTACTTAATTCATCCCTTAAAAAAAATGGTAAGGCACATTAGGAGGTTTGTTTTAAGCTAGATCAGAGCTAAATAATCAAGTTTTCTTTAATCCAGCAATCAGCATTGAATTTTCAGACAGGTTGTAGTTACGAGTGGAGCTAAGTACCACACGATTTTGTGTTGCGAGATGGTAGCCAGTCGGGTTGACTCTTCATCCGTTCAAATATCTTGAAACTGAAAGCTGTTTAAATCGAACGCAATAAGTCCTTTAACTTCAGAGACTGCCCATGCACGAGTACTCCGTCAATTTCCGAAGGCACTGTCGCTATTCGTATGGATGAATTACAACATCTATGCCGCCATTTTATATTTCAAGTTTTCCGGCCGCTTTGATGGGTTCGCTTGCTCGGCGCGGTGTTTTGCTATCACGGAGAGACCATCGCCCTCTGGTGCCGTTTATGCAACTAACTCGACGTTTTACGAGAAGTGCCATTACCTACTTGTAAACCCTAGTTCTGGGTATAGGGTATCGAGATAGGTATCTTGTTTGGAGGGTACAAGGTACATATACCTTTAAATTAATAGAACTGTTTATTCGCAGTAACTGAAGAATGCCGAATACAAAGACGTCAAGTGAAGCCATTTTAGAAAAAAAAACAAAAAAAAAAAACGTGTCAGTAATCTGACGTACCTCCGACCCCGCCTCACTTTAGTCCATACTTTGCATGCACGCTTCAGAACCACAAAGGGGAAAAAAAAATATTTCGTTATTGAATACATTAATACTCGAAGGGCATCGAAACACGCCTAGAACAGCTTTTATTTGAACACCGAACGCGTGGCGACACATGTTATTCATGTTTTGTTTTCGACCACCCGGCTGGATAAGTACGTATTGCCATGCAGCCACACTCTTAATGCCTGCAGCATAGCCTGATCAAGACGTACTAATATCATATTACACGTACTTATTATGCTTCTTCCATATTTTTCCCACTCACGCAAACATTCACTTAAGAACGGACGACAAAGGAATTTTTTGTTGGCAGTTCCGGGACGATGGAGGCAGAGTCGAAGCCAATTTGTCGGAGAATGCGCATCAACGAAAGTCCTGATTCGAAATTAATGTTTTATGCTTTATATATGAAAATTATTAATCCACCCCACGGGTTGAAATTCCGTCTATCCGTCTCGCCCACTACGTGGCTAAAGTCTTTGGAGTTGATGAAAACTTCGAAATGTTGCATATTCCGTTCCCTGCCCTCGTGAAAGCTTTCGAGGGGGCCAGAGGGGAGCGGAACTTGTGCCTTGTTCGTTCGTTTCAGGGGCGAATCCAGCTTGGTGCTGATGGTACCGCCCCCCCCCCCCCCGGCCTGTAAGTGCTCAGCGTTCGGGCTGAGACATAAGTCTTTTTAACTTCTGCTTGCTGGCATGCTGTGAAAGTCGCCCGTTGACGAAATCTATATATATGTATAATTACACAAGCTCCGCAATGCAGTCATCGGTAGCGCAGCAGCAATATGCAGCAGCTGCATACGATGCCATCTCCGCCATCTACCGACTGAACGTCAAATTATAAGAGTAGCAGCCAAGGCCCACTGAGATAGTAGCTGCGCCCGGAACGCAACGACCAGCAGCGCGAACATACGATGCCATCTACCGACCGAACGGCAAATTAAATGAGGGCGGAATGAGCGAGCGAAGCGAGCGACTCCGCTAGTGGATACATAATGGTGGAGGGCAGGCTGCACAGAAGCCGTGGAGTCACGATATTCATTGTCACCGATAGTTTTGGTTTTCCCTTTAAGAGGTTCCACCCGCTGCCGCTTTATTCATTAAAAAGAGAGACACAGAATCCTGATATTTTAAAAGGGAAAGAAATTGTTTCTCTGCGTCCCCCCCCCCTCTTACTCCCAGTCTTTTTGAAATATCCTGTGTCGGCAGTTTCAAGTTTTGCTGTGCGTGCTGCTTGCTCTCACATCAAGATACAGAGAGAGATAAACATTTAACAAAGTTTTGTTTTGAAAAGGGTACACAAACTGTATGATCTTTTGGCAGTTTTGCAAAAATGATAACGCTCCTAACCAATTGTCCCTTGCCCGCAGAAGCGTAAACTTCCCATTGCGAGTGACCAGTCACTTGGGGCCCATCTTGGTGATTTTTCGGGCAGTAGCCACTATGGCCTTGGTCAAAAGAGTCTGCTCAGATAAAGCAAAAAGATAGCCAAGCGTTGTAACGAGCTACAAAAAAAAAGGGGGGAGAAAAAGCAGAAGTTGATAATGTCAACGCAGTAAGTGTCACGACACGCTCAAGTGGCGTTCGAGTTTTGTTGTCAGTCGCCATTCCTGTCGCTTTCTTGATTCCTTATCTTCCCTTTTCTCCCTCCGTCTTCATTTTCTTTTTTCTTTCTTCCGTTTTCCCGCTAGAATTGCTTCCTTCCTTCCCATTTAGCCACGATTCATTTGGCACCATTGTTCGTAAATCGACATCTTTGTAGTGTGCACGTTTTTGTTTGCATTTCGAAGAACGCAACACCTATGTAACACCTCCCCTCCCACTGTAGAAAAGGAACTGCCCATGCTCAGGTACCGTACGTTACCGATGAAAACGTATGTGCTGCATAAGCTGATAAATAAATATTCAAACCGTTCACAAAGAGGTAGTGTTAGGCGGTAACAGAAATTGTTCAGAGCCGGTGGCGGTACCAAGCCTAGTACCCGGTACTCGGTTTTCTCCGGTACTTATGAATGAGGCGGAATCTGAGTGGTATTACTGTGGCTGTGGTGCCAACACCTGACTTTTAAATAATAACACATTTTGTGGAAAAATGTATTTTGTTGATACAGTTTTAATGGCAAAAAAGATTTAAATGATTTTTTCCGCCCGATTTAAGCTTAACGCACATTTCGTGACATATTTGCCATAAAAAAAAATTATCTTCTAAAATTTGTAGTTAACATGCTATCCACCCAAAACCAAAACTGGTAGAAAAACCCGCCGAGTTTCCAAAAATGGTCGGCCTTTGAAGGTAGTGATATCATTCCACCAGGGAAAGGCAGCCAAGGTTAATCCTTTTAGCCAAGTTAATCGCACATACTAATAGTTCGAAAGTTAAATGAAAACTAGAAGATTGCTATTAGCGGTAGCAATCTTCAAGTTTTCATTTAACGTCCAAAGTAACATGCTGTCCAAGTTGAAATGCAAATATAAACAAACGCCGCTGGTTGTAGCATCAAATGTATATGCAAATTCTTTTGTGCATTTATAACTCTCATTTTACCATTGTTGATTTTTAACTGATTGTTGCATTGCTTTGACCCCACAACACAAGGACTAAATCAACTATTGTTATGACTTTAGCATATTAAAACAATACCAGTATTTTAACAATGCACGGTATTTGGTACCGTTGCATTTTTGATACCGCGATACACCGTGAAAACCGGTTTACTACCCAACACTACAAAGATGGTTGATTCGAGAAATGGACGACACTTTTGTGGGAAGAACGTTGGTTGGGCACCCCTCACCTCTATCCAACATCCCCCCCAACCCCCACCTCCATTCCAGTAGCAAAAAGCCAAGTCACCATCTCTTCAAATCCGGGTAGCCACGTGGGTTGTGTCACAGCGGGCCTTTCCTTTGTTTATTAGTAGATGGTCTTGTATATTTGAATTAGGATTTAGAGGCATTCTGGCGTTCGGGGGTAAGTAGGTGGAACAGATGACGTTTGTGTTTCAGTGCGGCGGTGGCAGTGGTGAACGTGTCATGTCTCGTGACAAAACTTGCAATTCATGTCGTTTAATAGTGTATCCTAAAAAAAAAACCATAAAAAATGTTAAAAGAAACCGCCAAATCCAAAAAAGGGTCGCCTTCGAAAGTAGTAACATCATTTCCCCAAGAAAGGGCCGCCAAGGTTAACCTATTAAAGGTGCCTATTTACCGAATGACAGGTTGCAGAATCTAGCGCCGTCTATTATTTAGTTCTATGTTGCACTTGATTTCACCAAGCGAAGGAATACGCAAAGAAATTTCTTTTTACACAATAAACAAGCCAAGTGATTCCTTAATTATTGAATATAAAGTTGGTGCGTCCACGTGCACCAGGGAGCAAGCGGTTAAAGTTAACGATATTACAGTCACTCGATGGTGCCTATCTAACGGTTCAAAATCTGCGTTTCAAACGGCCGATATATAGAAAAAAGCGCTCGTGGATTCGTTAGGGTTAACTTTGCCGCTTGCTTTCTGATACACGTGGACGCGCCAGCTTTACACGCAATAATTAAGGAGGCACGTGGCTTGTTTGTCGTGTAAAAAGAAATTTATTTGTGTGTTCCTTCGCCTGTTGAAAGAATAGCTAGACAGAACTATAGATAGCGGCAAATGGCTATAATGCTGCAGGTTGTCATTTGGTAGCAATTTCCCTTTAAGGCCACTAAAAATTAATTAAGTCGTTCTCAGGAGCGCACGCATGGTTTTTTTTTCTTAGCGCATGAAACGTTTTTTATGACAGTGTCTAAAAAAAAAGTACCAATCACGCATCACACTTTCACCAAACATTACCTGGAGCCGATGACCGCATGATCTCTTTGCTCCATTTACATGATCGCCTAGAAACGATGGCTCAGAGGCATGTCACAACTAAAAACTTTGATCTAAAGAATGACTTTTATCAAAATGTGTAACTTTGCACGCTGACACTGGCATTAAAACATAGATATTGTACTCGACAACAAAATGCAAGCTACTGATTTCGTTTTGTTTGGTGAAAAAAAAAAAAGCCATCGCCCGCAGCTGAAAAATCGCGAAGAAAACGTGAAAAAAAAAACAGCTCCTGCTCGCATCAATTTTTTTTAGTGTCACTCCTGAGAACCACTTAATTAAATTTTAGCGGCCTAACCAGATATCCTTGCGCATTGTTCGCTTCGTTGATTTATTTTATTCTGTTTGTATTTCTAAGGCATGGAATTGTTTAGTGCAGCATTTCAATGCAAAAATTCCCATACTTTAAAGGGCAATTACATCCATTATGACATGCATGTTTGACTTTTGGATCACTTACACAATACTAAACACAAGAATTGCGGCAAGAATACGTTACGTACGTCCGATATAACAATTTAATTACTGCATCACCAAAACACGACATGGAGTCGCCATTGTTTTGCTGGAACGCGCAGAAATTATTGCCGACAGACGGATCTCTTCGATTTCGACTCGCAGCCGATTGAGATAGCAGTATTGACTGTGAGGAGCTCAAGCGTCTGGCAGCCTCAGCTGGCCACTACACTCCCGGCCAGCTAAGGCCGTCAGATGCTTAAGCTCCTCACAGTCAATACAGCTATCTCGTTCGTCTGCGATTCGAAATCGAAAAGTGACATCTGTCGGCATTAATTTCTGCGCGTTTTGTTCCAGCAAAACAATGGCGATCTCCGTGTCGTGTTTTGGTGATGCAGTAATTAAATTGTTATATCGGACGTACGTAACGTATTCTTACCGCAATTCTTGTGTTTAGTTATTGTGTAAGTGATCCAAAAGTCAAACATGCATGTCAAAATGGCTGTAATTGCCCTTTAACCTTGGTAGTGATTTTGTGGCCGTATACGACTTTGTATGAGAGAGTGGGTATGAAATGTGTATCGTTTCGGCGTAAGTATAGTTGGGTGAAATGCAAGTTCGTTAGTAATGTTTACTTACACGTATGTCGGTCAGTGAATATACAAACTAACAACCGCTGAGCGTCTGCAGTGGGTTTCAGTAAACTAACTTATCGTCCGCTCTTGTTTCCATCTCATAATTATTGGAGTGCTAAAGAAAAAAATGGATTTCATCAATTCGGACCAAAAAGATGTAATACTTACCCCAAAACCGAACTTGTTAAGGATGATTTCTAAGGCCGTCCTGTTTTTGGAACAGGCGGTTTCTTTCTCCAGTTAGATTTTTTTTTTGTATGATATCACTGGTTTCGTATCGTTGGTTGTGTTAATGATACATTTATTTATACTACACGCCATGGCTGTTTGCTGTGACGTGCATATCACATGACTGGGCTAGTCCAATCAGACGGCCAAACAGCCGTTGTTCTCGTTCGTCATTGGCTAACTCATGGTTACGTCACGGCAAACAGCCATTGCGCATGGTTTAGTATGTAATAAACCTGTTTAAATAATAAACGGAACAGAAAGCCAATTGGGGTCGATAAGTGTTAAATAAATACGGATGCAAACCTATTTACGTTGCCTTTTGGACTTAAATGTCAGACTGCCTGAGTGGGGAATCGAACCCACGACCTTTAAAACCAAAGGCCGGAGTCCTACCTCTCAGCCATACTGACGTCAGTATGGCTGAGTGGTAGGACTCCGGTCTTTGGTTTCATAGGTCGTGGGTTCGATTCCCCATTCAGGCAGTCTGACATGTAAGTCCAAAAGGCAACGTAAATAGGTTTGCATCCATATCTGTTTAACCCTTTAATGCCCATGCCAAACTGGATATATTTTTTTAAAGTCCCATATGATAGTTGGGTCGGTCGCGGGATTCGATCCGGCATTCGCTTGGTTTGCAGACGAGGGCGCTGACCACTGGGCTGTTGCTGCTCGCTTTACTCGGGGTCCCCGGGGACCCCTCATAAAGCTCGCGTTGCGCGTTGGGACTTAGTTTTTTGCCGTTCAGTAGCCGTCCTTTTAAACGCCAGGCTGTAAAGGGTTAAACAAATTATAGCCTAGTAAAAGTCGATTTGTTTTCTCTTGCGAATACAGAGCTCGATATGGCTACTAATTGTCCAACACCAGTGAATGGTTTTCTGGTCGCGATTCCACGACGCGTTACGCAACCCGTAAAACCAGTGGCTGTACTTGCGTTTCTAGTTTTGGATCGGCTGCGATGGCATGGCGTGGCGGCACACACCTCTTATTTAAAAACGAGCCCACTACGATTCTTCCATCGGTTTTATTTTTAAAACTGGAAGTTTAATTAGAACAGTATGAATTAAATCAACATTAAAAATGTTCTGCAACGCTTGGCAGTTTTATGGCACGGGAGGTAACCTGTTGGCCTCTAAACCGATTGGTCCCGGCATTTTGATTTTGAATATTTCATTTATCGGATGGCGACGTTGCCACATGGAACGACTGATATGTCGGAAATAACTAGATAAGAAAGTTATAGCCCACAAGTAGTTTTAAGAATTCGCCCCCCCCCTCCCCCCCCCCCCAAAAAAAAAACCCAAAAAACAAACAAATATCATGCGGTAGAAGTTACTTTAAATATTTCGCACCCCTCCCTCCCCCAAAATAATACTAAAGTCGTTAAGTACTAAGTCATAAAAGCAATTTCGCATGCGTTGTTATGCAGTTATTTCGTAGTATCAGTGGGGCCGCGTGCGTACGTCAAAGACCCACAATAATTTAAGTAAGAACTCTCCAATAGTTGCCAGCCATTGGTCGGTTGGTGGTGATGTCAGCCCCTGACGAAGGCTACATAGTTACCAGCCATTGGTTGGTGGATGGATGACATCATGTAAGTCAGTCTCATCATGTAATTTGTGGTGTACCACGGGGTTCTGTTCTGGGTCCCCTGCTATTTATCCTATTTCTTAACGATTTGACATGCAACTCTCATGATGCAGAACAGGAAAAATCTGCCGATGATTTAAAGCTTCACTAGGCTATTATCATGGCTCAAGACTGTGCAAGCAGAGATCGAGCACGTCTCTACTTGGGTAAAAGGTTGGCAGTTCCATCTCATATGTAAACTGTAAAAACTTTCAGGCAAGGAATCAAAACTATAGTTTTACCTACATCATCGATAATGAACACTTACCTAACACAAAAGAAGTGGAAGACCTAGGTGTTTGGTTTGCAACTGATCTGAAGTCATCCGTCCACTGTATTCATGTGGTATCAACGGCAAATCGTAGATCAGCAATTGTTCAGTGTTGTTTTAAATCTGGCAATGCACACACCAAACTCTTGATATAGAAGGTTTTCGTCCGTTCCCTGTTGGAATATGCAAGCCCTGTTTGGTCTCCCTATCTACTTAAGGATATTGACCACTTGGAAAATTCAGTGACGTTTTACAAAGTCCTTACAAGGCATGCGGGAGTTACCATAGTGTGAACGTCTTAGAAATCTTGGCCTCGATTCTTTGGAACTTCCGCGACTGAAGACGGGGCTTACCTTGGTGTATGATACATCCTCCACGGTAACTTATCGAGTGGCCTACCCTAGTTTGAAATTAGTCTGGTAACCTAGACAAGGGCCCACAAATTCAAACTCATGCTTCCAAAAGCAATTAGGATTAAACTGCAGACAAAAGTTCTTTGCCATAAGAGTTATACCAGCAAGGAATTATACCAGCCAGGATTCACTGGCTGAAGAGACTGTTTTGGCCTCGTTCGTAACAGTTTTAAGAGATTGTTAAATTTGTCAAACTTAAGAGAGTTCTTGAATATTGCACAGCAAGCTAAGTTTCTATTATAAGGTTGGAGTTTTTTAATTTAGTTCTGATCAAATTGGATCAGGTCACACTCATATGTGAACTCTCCTTTTTTTTAAACTGTCCTGCCATCCTATATTGCTTGTTGGGCTCCAATTTTGTTTATCATTATTATTATACTATACATATATTTTAAAATTGTAAATAGCTTTAGTTTTAATTTCTCAATTCAGTTTTTAACGTTCACTAGACCTGTTTCATGCGTTCCACTATTTTACCTCACAACATTTAGACTGGATATCAGCGACCTTCCAGGGTCCTTTCCTGACCTGAGTGCAACAGCACCAAACATTCTATTACTATTACTGTTACACACATGGGATGGGTAGGGGGGGGGGGGGGGGGGGGGGAGAAGACTAGGGATGCAACGAATATTCGGTAATTATTCGGTATTCGGCGTATTCGGCCAAAAATTCAATTATTCGGTATTCGGCCGAATACTGATTTTGGCCGAATAGTGATATTCGGTTTTCGGCCGAATACTGATTTTGGCCGAATAGTGATATTCGGTATTCGGCCGAATACTGATTTTGGCCGAATAGTGATATTCGGTATTCGGCCGAATACTGATTTTGGCCGAATAGTGATATTCGGTTTTCGGCCGAATAGTGTTAAGATTTGTTGGTATTCGGCCGAATATTTTTTTAGTATAAATTTACGCAATTGTGTGAATGTAAGAACGTTTAGCTAAGCATTTAGTTTTTGGTTGGTGAGGAATTGTGTTCTGACATTTCAAAAAGAAGGAAAAAATGATCAAATATGTTTAAATTACAGGTATTCGGCGTATTCGGCCATTATTCGGCACAGAACCGAATAATTCGGTATTCTGCCGAATATGTAAATTGTTTGGTGTCGAATATTCGGTATTCGGTATTCGGCAGTTTAACTATTCGGTTGAATATTCGGTATTCGGTATTCGGCTAGTCGAGTATTCACTTATATATTCGGTATTCGGTATTCGGCAAATTTTGTATTCGGTGCATCCCTAGAGAAGACATTGCTTCTGCCCTTTTAGAAACGCTCAGTCAGCAGACCACAGTCAAAAACGCAAAAAAAAAGTGGACGTATTTGACCGATGCGGCGGTGCCTGAGACACCTCAGTTCAACTTGACATAGCCGGAATCATATGCGCTAAGAAATGCGACTCCTGAAACAGAAGGAGGGGGGGGGGGGTGGTCTGTGTTCGCTAATGTTGCCGTCAACCATCCAGTGAAACTTTCATCTTGCTACTACGACCAAAAAATTCTTGAAAAAGGAATTTCGTGTGACAACGCAAAAACAATCTTTAGTAACGCTTGTACCACTGTTTGTGTGCTGTGGCCAGACTATCCACCCCGACCCAAGGTCTACTGGGTAGCACAAACAAGAGGTGGGGGAAGAGGGGATATGTTTGATGGGTGTACAAATGGAATAGGGGGTCTTCTCCAGCATGGGGTGACTCATTTAGGGGACAGGGACGATCGCTTTCTCATTCAATAGGACTGCAGCGGTGCAAATGATCATTCTGAAAGGTTGTGGTGCCACCGTCCATCACGAAGGACATTCAAAGCCTACTTTAGAAAACCACCGCACGAGGAGGGAGGGGCTCGGGGTGGGGGTGGGGTGGGGGTGGATGAAACAAGGATTGATGTCAAACATGGATTAGTGAATTCCGAAGGGAATTACACGATACAAAAAAATAAAGAGTCGTGCCGAAAGTGAACCAAACTCCACCAAAAGGAGGGGTTGTTCTAGCAAGTAGGTCCATTTCTTTGTTTGGGAAGCAGTTTTCCAGTGCAAAACTGAAATAATACTCATCCGGCCAAATATTAAGAATTACTGAAGATGTTGATCTTTTTGGGCTAATAACAGTTTTAAGAAGCGGTAACGTCTGCGTCATACTGTTTCGCCTATTCCTTTTCCGCCTAACCCTGACAAAGGAGTGGTTCTCTTTTAATCCGAATAGAGAATTCCTGTTTCGCCTATTGCTGTTTCGCCTAGACACAAAAGTTTGCACAAAAGCATGCACTAACGTATGCACAAAACTTTGCTCAAAAGTATGCGCAATGGTTTGCACAAAAACCTGCACAAAAGTTTACTCACTCAAAAGTTAACACAATAGGCGAAAAAGAAATAAGCGAAACAAGATTCTTGTTTTGCCTACAGTTTGTCACCTCCGTCCTTAAGCCTAAAAGCGCCGGTTTTGTAGGCGAAAAGGGAATAGGCGAAAAAGGATTAGGCGAAACAGGATTAGACGAGGAAGTTTAGAAACCAACAATAATCAGTTAGTCTTTTACAAGTCGTAGTCGACCGAAAGTAAAAACAGAAAGGCATTGTGAACCCGAACCCTCTTCCCACACTAAAAATATATAATACAACTAATACATAAATATAAGAACATTTTAATTTCTGTGGTTCAGTTTTTATATCTGAGGTATCTGTATTTTGTAGAAAGAAAAAAAAAGAAATGAGTCGAAATAACGTCCATTTCTACTGCGGTGGTTATCTCGGCACGGAAGAACACAGTTTCGTCAAATGTTCTGCAGTTTGGCGTTACCTGGAATTTGTCCTGTGGTACCGAGGTATTAAGTATTTCATTGTGATTGTAAGATGTGATAGCCCAAAAACTCTTTTTAATTTAGAATAATTTTAACCTATAAATTTACTGCTTGATTTTTCGTCCATGATTTATCGCAAATTCAACACGTGGCTTAATATGTTGTCACTTTTGTGCGCAGTGACAGGAGGGGCCTCAAAGTGCTCAATGGGTACACCGATGGTACACGGAGGTTTCTTACGTCGCTTTGTCTTAAATCGCTTTAGCTTACGTCAACTTTAACTCACGTCGCTGTTGGAGAGATGTGGTTACACGGACATTTCAAGTTGGAGCGAGTTAAAACGACAAAGGGTACACGGTGGTTCCTGCGTAAGTCGATGTAGCGTAGCGTTTATCTAATCCCCATCAACAAAACGCCTCCCTATTCTCATGTCCCCATTCAACGATTAAGAGCGTTAATCGAATTCGCCGTGGGATGATCCTCCTTAACGTGGAGGATAGATAACAAGTGGCTGCAGCGACTGTCTAGTCGCAACCGGTAGGCTATTATGTACACTTCCGCCATTTTCGAAAATGATGAAGCGCACACCCCTATCACGCGAACAGCGATCTCTATTATATTACCTAAAAGTAGTTAAAAATGTGGTGGCTTTTAGATCTGGTTTCAGATTTTAACCATAATTGTAAGTTTTAGGCCTAATTTTTACCTGCCAGTCTAATTTCGTAAATAACAGCTAACGAGAGTTGGGTTCGAGAGTAGGCCTATTCATTTATGTTACATGGTGTTGAGACTTCACGTTACCGTGGCAACGTGATTTTAGGTTTAATTACCAGCTTTCATTTTTTACCTGCCGTTTTAATTTCGTAAGTGGCAGCTAACGGAGAATTGGGTTCAAAAGTAAGGCTATTCATCCATGGAACACGGCGTTAAAGATATTTTAAATGAAGCTAATGTGGTGTCGTTAACAAAATCTAAATGTTTTTACGGTTTCGTATTTTCCTGTAGAGGTTAATAAATGGGACGATCAAGTGTTATTTCATTGAGTTGCGTCAGGAATGTCAGTTAGCCATAAGGAAGCAACCATGTTATAATTTGCCGTGTTTTTCATCTAGTTTTTGGACTCTGAATGTAATGGTGATACGAATTTGTCTCTTTCTGGTACCGTTCCGAAGTTGAAAAATATGACGGACGGAAAAAGCCACTGATGTAGTCTTCCCAGTCCTTTCGGCAGTACAGAAGACTTATGTCCCTTTAATTTAACTGATCACTAAAACCAGTTGGAGTTTTACGTGTTTTGTATGTGTGTATATACATATATTGTAATGTAGCTGTTTGCAAGAAATTAACAAAATTTGCTTAGCATTTACTAGGGATGGGTCGATTTAATTTTTTGATTACGGTTCCGGTTTCGGGTTTCGCGCCCAAAAAAACCTCGGTTTCGGTTTCGGTATCGGTTTTTGCCACCATCCACCCCAACCAGATTTTCCTAATTTTATTTCTTGCAACAGTTGCATTACTAGCTTCAACTTATTCACTTTCAGCAGCGTCATAGACCGTGGGTATAGCTGTGGCACCATTTTCCTCTACTATTTTCGTTTTAATAGCGAGGAAGGAGCTTTGCTGTCATTTATACGTAGAAAATGATAAGTATTAAAAAAATGTAAAACAATAAATAATTTTTTTGATTTTCGAACACCGTACGAAAAACCGACACAAAATCCGAATCGGTTTCGGTGTCGGTTTTCAGTGAAAACCGAAAATTCGGTTTCGGTTACCGACCCATCCCTATTATTTACGAAAGTCCTGTACTTTTCAAGTAGTAGGCAGTAGTACGCCTACGCAAAGAAAGAATTTGGTCGGGTCTGCCCGGAAAATAGCAAAGTGGGAGACATGCCATTAGACTGAACTAAACGGTTGGGGGTTGGATGGGGACTTAAAACTATGCAGCCACTAGTGGTTGCGCATCGGGGTTGCTCGAACTTCGCTAGCTAATACGGCGAAGACGCTATGGCCCCTGTCCTTAAAACGACTTACAAGTCTAAGGCGGAATTAGGTTCATTTGGGACTCACTGAAAGAAGCAGCTCAAAATGGCAGGCTGAAAACAAAGACAATTGATTAGTGACAATTGATCTCCCCAGACAAGACACTCTTAAACTAAACCACTAATCCATCTTAAATTCTAAGTCCCAGCAAAATAGGCCTAGGACCTTTAGGCTTAATCTTAACCCTCAGTCATTCCCCCTTTTTCTCCAGTAGGCCTAACGTAGTCCTAACATTTTCCCCCAACTAAATTTTCCCTGGAAGAAAGTAGTCCAAGGCAGGAGATCCTTTCTGGTCAAGTCCAGTCGTCGAAAAGGCAACTTTATTTCCAAACATTTGCTTAAATAGGTTTCCCATAATAGGCAAGCACGCCTGCACGAGAAACGAGGAGGAAATACAAATGGAAATACAATTACGACCCCAAGGGGTTGAGAAAATACTAAAAACTGGGTATATAGTTAAGGTATAATCACTACTTAAGGCCACCTGTGAACAAGAAAACTACGCCGGCCAACGATTTCAGTGATGCAGTCCAGATTACAAATATAGTCTAACCTTGTTAGTCCTGCCAACGGCTGCATCAAGTACTGTCGGCTGCATTGTCAGGTAAGCCAATTCTCTACATATACGTATGTATATACTTATGCATATTTTCAGGAAAGTATACAACAAAAACACTTATATAAACGCACTAATTCGTAATTAATCGTGAGGAATTTACATTTTTACAAAAAACGTCCCCAACATCCTTAAGTCCGTGTTAAGCCTAACCAAACCTAACCATTCGAACGTTTAAATAATCAAGCAAATTTTCGTATCTTTTAGACTTCTAACCTAAATTTGCGTCAGGGTCTACGCAACGATTCGCCTTTGCATTCACGCAGCTGAAACTTAATCGCGATGACAAAGATGTCGTTGCCATGGTAACAGCGCTTCGTGATTAGCCAAATACGACATCGTTTGAGCAAATGCTTGCAGTCTTTTAAATCGTGACCGTAACGTCAAGAATTCCTCCTGACAAAACATTTTTCCGTATCGCTTCTAAACTCAATTATGGACTCGTTTCGTTGCGAGCTGGCACAGCTAAAACCGCCGCCATGTTGGAATTTCAGATAATTTCTAGCTTCTAGCTGCGAGAATGCAAAGGCGGCGAGTCCGTGCATAGACGCGCCCTTGCGTACTTCCGCTTCATTTAAGTTAGTCAACATTAATAGATTTTTCTCTCTTTCCTTTCAGTGTTAATAGGATGGCTAGATGACGTCGTAGCGGAACCCGACGTGCTTTGGTGTGACAATTTGGCAAATGAAGTTCAAAAAGAAGATGAAGCTGTAGTGGCGAAGACTCCGCCGGAAATTGCCGGGAAATGGGTTTCAGAGAGGTAAGAAAAAAAAAAAATGAAATTTATTAATATCCGTTTTCAGTTTAGTCCTTTCTACTGCGGCGAAGATGTTAAAAAAAAAAAGAGTGCTTTTGTATCCATAAGAAATAGCGCTCTGAACAAGGAGAAATAAATTTTTGAAGTTAATCACATATTCTGTATTAAGTAACTGGTTTTGGGTTGATGTACGGGGAGGACTAATCGCAGTGGAATTTGCGGCCGAAAGAAAAGTTGGGTTATAATCAGTTTTAAAAAGACGTCCCCTCCAAACGCAATATGAATCAATATTTCTCTATATATGCGTCAGTGCGTAAGGACGACAGTTTCCGGAGTGGGGGGGGGGGGGGCAAAAAGACATAAACAGACCCACACAAAGAGAGGGGCACCATGACCTCGCATACCGACGCAACGAAAAACAAACAAGTTGCAAAGAGAAGAGCTCCAAGTTCATCCCCCCCCCTCCATCCGCAAATCCCTTTAACTGTCGTCAAATGTAATTATATCCAAAAGTGTTGCTTGAACGGCGGTTTTGGCCACCTAACAATGTTTAAATCAATTAATATACAACACTAAACTTATCGTTCAGAGCCAATGACACAACCAATTGAAAAGAATATTGGAAAAAGGGTTCTTGGTGTATGTCAATTTCACAGAATCCCGTTACGCCGAATTTTAATCAGTGTCTTAATTTGCAGCGAAACAGGATACCCGTTTCGCTGCTGCCCTGCTGTGCTCGCTGCTGCTAATATTATAACATCAGAAACCACAACCGATCACGTATTCCTTCAAATTACGAATGCATCTTTAACTTCTCCAATGTTAAATTTAAAGAATTTTTAATCAGGCCTTATTTTTCGGCGAAACGGGAAGACACCGGAAATTGTACGTAAGCGGATGAGTCTCTGTAAAATTAGCTAAGAACAAGCGTTCTAGGACAAATAGTTTAGTCTGTAGATGCTGTAAAAGCCAAAGAAGTAGTCCAAGCCAGAAAAGTTGCTTTTTGCATTTGTGACACGTATTTAAGGTCCACTTATTGAAATACACATGGGCCAAAATACACACGCTCTAAAATTCACACGTAATGATTTTGTATTCGTGATCATTTTTCTGAACGAATGATAAACCAGTCCTTCGTTCTGCTATCACTCATTATCGCTTTACACCATCTGGGAAACCTCCTGTATATTTATTTCCAAACCAATTCTTCGCCCTGACCTGAGGGAGAGAGGCGAACGAGGGCTCTCCCTCTCCTCTCACCCCTTCCTCCTCCCCCATCATCATCACCTCGACGAGTCAGGCATGGGCACACTTAGTCTGGGTTCAGACGCTGTTTTGCCCGGCAGAGAAGCCTAACACGCGAGCGAGGAGAAAACAGCGTCTGGGCAATCGCCTGACCACCGCATCAATTTTGGTGCGGTGCTACGTCAGAGCCGGTTTTTTGATTGACAGCTACGCCTGACGTCAGCACCAAGATTGGCGCGCGCTGTGCAGGAGAAACAACATGGTGACTGAAGGGGTAATTTAAGAGGCTGCTGCCGAGCTCGGGTAGGATAGACAATACAGTACAGTACTGTCAGGAGCAAGCTTTCAATTGTTTGATACTGTGAGAAACAATTACAACAACAGGGCTCTTTACAGGTCACAACTAAAACTCAAATATACATTGAGAAAAAAATATTATTTCCACTGCATTTGTGTCCATCCATAAAATAATTTCTTACAAACAGATTATTGAAAGTGTTAGTTTCAGACAAACGGGATGTGGAGTTATAAGTGACGTCACTATTTTTATTTACTGTACAAAGAAACAAGTATTTTTATAATGTAGGCTATTTTACATAAAATATTACTTAATATTTTATTCTACCCGTCTTCCATTTATTTCTATCAAACTTCCCAATTTCTAGAATATGAAAAAATAATCTCAAAGTTGAACATTTGTGTTGGTAACGAAAAAGAGGGAGGGGGGGGGGCAACATTATTTGGGGAAAATATCTGTGCAAAATTTGCGTGGCATCATTTAGGACAACCTTTACTATTTTCAGTCATTGTCTGATTGCAGCAATGCAGGCAATATTTTAAAATCAAAGCACAGAAATTATTATCGAGCACTTCACACAAATTTGGCCAGCAGATGGAACGGAATCGGCGGTTGCATCCGTTTCTTCTTGTACGTAGAGTTCCGTGCAAGTATGACGTTTTGCCGAAACATTTTGTGTTAAGGACATTGTCTTTTGCCGAGGTTCCCATTTTTGACCACCGATTTAATCCATGCTAAATCTATCTTTTTTTTTTGCAGTCTAAATGGCGTTTTAATTTGTTAGCGCATGTCACACAAACGAAGGCGTTTGCGAAGGGTTCTCGACCTCAAAAAAAGTCCGAAATATGAAAAAAAAAAATTTCGGCTAACAGGTGTAAAACTGTTTTCTTATATAAGTCATCTTCTGCCATTGTTGTAAATAGTTCGTTTGCACCATAACATTCAAACTCATTCCGTGTAGGCAGGAGCGGTTTAGTTGAGATTTTGTTGCCCTTCGTGTTTGTTTCGGTTTGGTGACCCTGACAAGCGAGGGAGAGGGTTGAGGCCCCAGGCCGTAAGAAGAAAACCCTACCCATGACCCCACTCTTAAACAAGCACCTCCTATCAGTCATGTGACCCTACGTCACGCATAACTAATATCAGTAGGTTTTCCCGGGCGATTGCCCAGACGATGCCTCGCGATGCTCGGCGTTCGCCTCGCCTCGACTCGTCTGGATAGTGTTCACGTGGTGAGACATCGTCTGAACCCAGACTAGAGATAACGAAGAGATAAATAAATTTGGGATTCAGCCCTCTCTCACAACAACTACGCCCTTCTGTGGTGAAATTGCATGGACACTGCAATTTGGAGACCCCTGCCGTTAACCGGATGCCACCCCGCAGAGGGAAAGGGATAGGGGAAACATGGGAAGAAGAGACTGTCTTCCGTTCTTTCTGCCCTCACCTGCCCAGTGTTCCTCCTCTCCCCACCATCTCCGCCCCCAACACCCCCTCACACCCAACGGCCTTCAAGGGGCTAGCGCACGCAAACATACTTTTTCAATAAAATGTGGGATGGGGCATGAGGGAGGGCTAGGGCCACCTTTGTCGTATTCTTCGTCTTTGCTGGTCGCTTGCTTGCTTGAATGACACACGACGCTTGGTCGTGTTGTGCCAACAAAGACATTTTAAGCGAAGTAGGGCGTTGGAGTAGTACTTTGGGACCTCCTCAACAGCAATTAAAGTTTGCGTTGTTTTGTGCTAAACGGTGAACGCATGGGGCTTAACTGTTTTGGGCGTGCTGAAGGATTGCGTTGATAGCTTGAGGGATTTTTTACTTGGTACACGACCTTTATGGGGCTCTAAACCATGCGCAATGGTTGTTTGCCGTGACGTCACCATGAGTTAGCCAATGACGAACGAGAACAACGGCTGATTGGCCGTCTGATTGGACTAGCCCAGTCACGTGATATGCACGTCATAGCAAACAGCCCTGCAAGTAACAGAAGACCGAAGATCAATCCGGTTGACGTTTGGTGATGCTCACTGACCAAAATTTCGTCCAGTACTCTGGTCAATGTGAATGTTTTTCTTTATCATTTTTTCCCCTTTATCAATTCTTCTAAGAAAGAAGAATTCGTGTAAAAGACGAACACACATTTGTTTTTGTGTTTCGGGCATTGTGTCCCGGCTTTGTCATGTATTTGGCTGTGTGTCACGTTCCTGCAAAACTTGGGGGCCGTCCTTCTTATTATGCCACGCTTTTTGGTCTATTTTGAAACACCTCCCCACCCCTTTTAGGGATAGTCCGGTATTGAAATTGGTTTCGGTATACTCTGTAATTATCGGTATGTTTGCAATATCGGTATCGGACCACTATAAGGCTTTCGATACAGATATTTGTTATGCCAAGAAATGCAACCGTCTTCCCTACAAAACTGACACCAAGCGCAGCAAAAGCAACAACCAAGTGAGAAAAGCAAAGCCATTTGCTCAGTTTGGAATGAAAATGTAGCATTTGATGGTTGTGACGCTGTAAAGTTATACAACAACCAACTTAAAATCTAACTGAGAAGATGAATGTACTGAAGCCATATGTAGGAAGGAATAAGAGTAAAAATGCTGTTATTGCTGCACAGAACATTTTGGATCATCTCAACGGTTGGAACCCAAGCAAAACCAGAAACCAGAAGTTGCATTTTTTGTATGAAATTTAAACTTATTATTATCGGTATCGACATCTGTATCGGTATCATATCGGACCCGATCGGATCGGTTTACCCTTCATCGGTATCGTATCGGTAAAAAGTCATGTCGGCCGATCCCTAACCCCTTTGTCACAATCACAAATGTCACATATTAAAACATCCCCATCCCTGTTAATTGCGTCACATTTCTGCAATCAGCCCCCCCCCCACTCCCATGTAATACTTCAAAGTGCTTTACATTTGCATACCATAACACTTTGTTAACTTAAACTACATGTCTTTTATTTGTTTATACTTAACATTAATTGTATTTTTTTTGCAAATGTCATGAGTCCACGGTTTTAAATCTTGATGGAGTTTTTGTCTGTGTGTGTAAATGGAATTGCATTTGAACTGTTGTTTTTCTAAATAATACGTCAAAAAATTAAGGTGATGTGAATGCCGAAAGGTGATACAACAATTATTGTGATGTCACATTTTGGAACCCCCTCCAAGAGTCTGACGTAATACGTGGACGGCCCCTTCAGAAGATTCCTTCACCCCCTCGCAGGCATGTACCCTGTTATTTCCCGTTATCGCAGAACAGTAACACCCATATAACGAGCTATCTAAGTCTGCAAGTTTAAATTCGTAACTCCACTTGTCGGCAATAATTTCGGAACATTACAAAGTCGGAATAACTCCTAACAAACCGCCGTGTGGTGATGCCGTAACGAAGTTGTTGTAACCGTGTGTAAGGGCACGTTTACGCAACCACTCGCTTTTGCATTCTCGCAGTAGATGCTAGAAATCACCTCAAATTCCAACATGGCGGCGGTTTTATGTTGGATGCCCCCCGCCTCGCAACGAAAACAGCAAATAACGTGAGTTCAGAAGCGTTTGGGAAAATTGTTTCGTCATGAGGAATTCTTTATATTATTGGCACGGATTGTAAGACTACAAGTATTTATTCAAACGATGTCGGATTTAGCTAATCCATTTCGCGTTGTTACCATGGCAATGTCACCTTTGCCATCGCGATTTATTTCTAGCTGCGAGAATGCAAAAGCGAGTTGCTGTGTAAACGCGCCCTAACGTGTTCCCACCGGTCCTTTTGTGTCCAGTTGTTATGAAGGTAGAAAGTAAAAATCGGTGTAACTACCCTTCAAGAACCTGTGGCGGGGAAGAGGGGGGAGGGGAAGGGGCAAACAGGGAAGTTTTAACGTATACAGTTTTTTTTCTTTCTTCTTTTTCTTAATGGAACTGCTTGCCCGATCTCACTTTGGCTCCAGACATCCTTGGATGGAACCAGCTATGTTTCTCTTTGCCTATTATAGTTGACCAAGAAAGTAAAGCGAGAGAACCCGTTCTAAGTTGACGATTTGGCATTTTGTTCTGGTTGTCAGTTTGGCCTTTTTGCTTTGCGATTACAGGCAAATGCAGGAGCCGGTTGGAACGAAATTTCGTAGACGTATTCTTTGAACTATAAATGCAGCAGTTGGTCAAAATCAAAAGGACGGCCGAAAATGGCATCCAAAAATTTCATTGGGCTTGAAACTTCTGAACCTTTATTAGACTAACAATAATTCGTTCACAAATTATATTCACAATTACGTTTTCTGTGAGTTACTTCCTAATTATAAATATTGTAAATGGTTTTATTTGGTCGCTGTTTTAAGCCGCCATTTTGGAATTCCGAATATTGAACTTGGACTTCAATTTCTTGAAGAAAATTTAAACGTGGGTGGTATGTTCAATTTTATTATAAAAAGCATTTTTATTAAATATATTTATATTACTTACGTACAATTGTAAAGATATAGTTAAAAAATTATAAACATTCAAAACCTAACGCCAGCCTGCCAGAATACGACCTTTCTTGAAGGTTGTGAAAATAAAAGATGGCGGCCAAAATAACGCCCAAAAAACACGTTTCTGCATTGTATTTGGTGAGCTACATTATTACAACATTATTTCCACCGCATTGTAGTATATAAGAATGAGATATAACTAAGACTAAAAACAAATGCAAACCTATTTACGTTGCCTTTTGGACTTATATGTCAGACTGCCTGAGCGGGGAATCGAACCCAGGACCTTTGAAACCAAAGGCCAAGGTCCCACCGCTGAGCCAGACTGCACGGCCTGAAAGGAAACGTCCATATATAGGCAGCATTTCTTGTGAGCCTTTGGCTTTCCCGTCTTTAATATAACTAAGAACTAATAAATAAGAACTACTAACTAAGAACTACATAAGAATGATATAACTAAACGCCAAAGTTGCCACAGAAAAACGCCAAATGCAAGAATGGGATAACACATTAATGAAGTAACTCAACGCAATATTATCAAATTATAAATACTGTAGAGGTACAGTCTGAAATAGCTGTTAGTCCAGTTCCGACTTACCTGAATGTATTTCCCTGATTGCACAATCGCTTTAATACCAGGTGGCCATTTTTTTCTCTAATTGCGTGTCTTCGGCCACTTAACGCGGCACACTAGCGTGCATCTAGATAGGTTGCTGTTCTCTTTTTCTCTGCGACAACCGCTTTAAAGTTTCTATATTCCCTTAACTGCAGGTGTGTTCGTTTCGCAGTCACCTTCTAACCTGCCGTACCCTTCTGGGAATCGCATTGTTGGGGTTTTGGGTTTCATTCGGCACGCATACCTTTCTTTGTCTGTCTCGTGTCCGTCGCGTCCGTCTGTCTGTCCCACGACAGGTCACTCCTATTTTACGTCATCAGCGTTCGGCGATACGCTTGTCCAAGTTAGCTGGCACAATGTGAATCTCAAAATACCAAAAAAAAAAGTTTCGTGCGCGGGAAAGTAAAAAATAAAAACGAAAAGACGCCAAAAAAATAAAAAAAATAAAAAAGTAAAAGAAAGACAGAGACGTGACATTTAGTTGAATAGGTTCGTCGTCTCCGTCTGACGCTGATGGGGTCATCTTGGGGTCACGTCAAGTTTGAAACGTAAATGGCAGTTGGAGGGACTGGTAAATGGACCCGTCCATTCTATTGTAGCCTGCCGACAATAAGCCGCTCTGCGGTGGTCCTCACCCTTAAAGAAAGATGAGGCAGACTAATAGATGTGTTTTGCCTACATGATGACGGTATTAAAATCACTATTACATGTATGATTATGTCGAATGACTATATGCGCAGTAAGTGAATGGATGCTTACGAAAAGGTAGTCTGCGATTCTTCGAACTTTAGGAATTTAAGCAATTCGAATGACTCGACTACGTGTTTGTAGTGTTTACTTTTCGTTTCAAAAAATATTCGGCTTAATGTTCCTTTCAACTAATGTGGTTATCATGGAACGAAGGAGGTAAATCTGGAATTCAGTTATGTCTTTTTTCCAGGCCTTGAAAAGTGTGGAATTCTGAGATTTTCAATATTAGGCTGGAAGAGTATGGAATTTAGTTATGTTGTTTTTCCATGCCTTGAAAAAAGTATGGAGTTCTGTTAGATTGTCAATATCAGGCTGGAAAAGTGTGAAATTTAGTTATGTATTTTATCCAGGCCTTGAAAAGTATGGAATTCTGACAAATTTTCAATATTAGGCTGGAAAAGTATAGAATTTAGTTACGGCTTTTTTCCAGCCTTGTAAAGTATGGAATTTTGACAATTGTCAATATCCGGCTGGGAAAAGGCTGGAATTTACTGACAGCATGGGTGGATAAACTCGCCAATCTACCCACTGATGAGGTCAGTAATGATTAAGAAATAAATCGGCGCTCGTTATCTTTGAAATTGTTGTTATCCTAACTCACCAAAAGCATTCATTCTGCGTTCCACCAGTTAAGGAAAAACAAAATAGCATAGGTCTACAACACACGCGTATTTCTCCTTTAGGCTGCCCGCGCACTGAGCGACTTAGCCGCGTGGCCAGGTTGCTGCAGCCAATGAAAATGATTAGAGCGTGGTTTTACATAAACGGTAAGCAGTCTCATTGGCTGCAGCGACCTGGCCGCGCGGCCAAGTCGCTCAGTGCGCGGGCGGCCTTAAGGTTTATCCAACCATCCTTCGCTTCTTCCACGATTTCTGCGGTTGGGGCTACCTAGCATCCATTCCGGACTTGGAATTAATTGAATCAATTCCACTTTTGTGGACTTGATAGAAATGATTCAGCATTGGGCAATTCCAGGTAATGAATCGAAGGAACTGATTTTAGTAATCTTCAATTCTGTGAGGCTTGATAAATAGTTGCCGAAATTATACAATGACTAGGTATAGGAATTGACTTGATGGGTGTCAATTCAGTCCAAGTGCATGCTAAACAGTAAATTGGTTGGTAGGCAAGAATAAGCACAATGGCAAAGGCTAAGGACATGCAGGTCAAAAAATGCAAGCATAAAAGTGTTTAATCGAAAAGAAATAAATATAACTTAAACTGATTTGCATAGTGTTCGTCGAGATTATTTTTAAAGATATTGCCGGAGGAGGTGAAAACTATCGACCCGGGAAGGCAGGAAGGCGACCTATCGCCAGGGCCTTGAATAGGAGATAAGGAATAGGAGATAAGATGCGATATCCGGTTAACTTTCTAATCTGTGATAATAGGCTACTCAGTGGTCTGCTTTACATCAGATGAGCTGGGCTTGTATTTTTGTATTTTGTATTATACTCAGTCATCGACAAATATGCAACATTTGAAATGCCAAATTACGAACCACAAAGAGATCCAGACGTTAGTCTATTTTTTTGGAGGGGGTCGGGCGGTGCTCATAAAGGTGCTCACCATATTTTCAAGAGTAAATATACGGAGGTTCAGCGTAATATCTACGAGAAAACCTACATCAGCCACGAGGCCAAAAAAAATAAAAACTAAAAAACATTGATGCTGGAATGTTCGTGAACTTTGCACAACATACCCCCGAATCCCTATATCTTGGCTGCTTTGTGTCTCTTTGTGTTCTGTTCTCTTTTACTTCAAAGGTCAATATTTGTTGGGACATTCCCTGCTTTTGTGAACCAACAAGCAAACAATAATCCTCCCTTTATTTGCTGTCTGTTCTCGGTAATGCCTTCAAGAATGCCCCTATGTATTCAGCTTGCACCTGGATGAGCCCACTACAATAGCACTCGGGTCACTCAAGGCTTTTGGGTCGCTAAAGAAAAAGAAAGAGAAAAAAAAACAGGTGATAGTCGTTCTTGGGGAGCCCTAACCTAGAGACGATGGAATGTGTTGTGAGACCTCAGTCGGTTGAACACACTGAACAGAACTTGTAGGGTCATGGTGGTTGAGGAATGGCAGCGAGGGGTGCGACAAATCCGGAAATGAGTGTACGAGATTGGCAAATTCGAAATCACTACATTAGATTTGCAGATTTGCATTAGATTTGCCGATTTTCATTGATTTGCAGAATTGCGTGGATTTGCAAGATTTTTACGGATTGCAAGATTTGTACATATTTGCAAGGTTTGCACACATTTGCACAGATTTGTATGGATTTGCAGATTTCGTGTTGATTTGCACTGATTTGCAGATTTCGTGTTGATTTGCACTGATTTGCAGGATTTACATATTTGCAGATTTGCAATGTGTAATAAATAGGCCGACTTGTCATAACGAGGCTAGTTAGTTCATTACATAATATGCACCCGTGCAGCATATTCATGATTTGCAGATTTCACTTGGATTTTCAAAACCATAGCATTGAGCTGAGCGCCACACACCAGATGCAACGTTGTCGGGAGACGTCTTTAGGCGTCTCACGACAACAAAGCGAAGCTCCTTCTAGTTTCGTGTGACGGGGGTCTCTCCACCAGATGCGACGTCTCGCGACGTTTCGTCTTGCAACGACGTTTTGTCGATTTTGGTGTGCGAGGGTGGCCGCTCACACCAAAATCGACAAAACGTCTCACGACAGGAAATTTTTGTCGAAACCTGTCTCAGCATGCTGCAGATGTTTCCAAAACCATAGGAATGAGCTGAGCGCCACACACTGGATGCGACGTTGTCGCGAGACGTCTTTAGGCGTCTCACGACAACAAAGCGAAGCTCCTTCTAG
>JAHWFP010060027.1:69238-101070 GCA_023313725.1 Lithobius niger | reverse complement strand
TCTTTAGGCGTCTCACGACAACAAAGCGAAGCTCCTTCTAGTTTCGTCTGTAGGGGGTCTCTCCACCAGATACGACGTCTCGCGACGTTTCGTCAGGGACGTAAAGGTTTGGTTTCGTCTTGCAACGGCGTTTTATCGATTTTGGTGTGCGTTACCCTAAGGCTTTCGATGGAAGCACCAACGTCTAAATGATTTTCCAATTGCTCACTTAGTGTTTTTTCCTGAGTGAATGGTGAAGGAAATACACAAAACAGGTCCTTCCCTCAAACGTTTAAAAAAAAAAAAATTAGAAACCTAAGAAGCCTAGAAAATCTACAACAATTTTTGCAGTGTTTTTATTCAACATTTAATTTTTATCGGTACGTTTCGTTACCCGTAGTGAGATTATTATTCCCAGGAAGCCATCCAGGAACACGATGAGTTCTCAAGAAAACAGTTATTCTAAATCGAGGCATCATTCCGACTGGTGCAAAATAAAGCCAGCGTCCGTCAGGCACGATGGACTTTATTTGCCCTATTCTGGATTTCCTTCTGCCCTGTCATGAACACAGGGACGACGCTAGAATCACTTTACTGGGGAGGCGGCATTGGGGCAGCAATTTTAGCCAGGGGGGGGGGGGACGAACCGAAAAATGCTACTCTTGAGGTCCCCCCCTCCAAAAAAAAAAGGAGTAAAAGTAAAAATAACTCTCTTGCAATTCTCTTCCTCACACCAAACGTTCACAACTTTTTTCTACACCCAATTTTTGGAATTTTTTAAATGCAGCTGGAAGAAAATTAGATTTTACAACTGTCACAGTAACAACTAACAACTAAGCTCCATTGAGGTGACCTCAAGTCCTTCCTGTCGCTGTGAAAGAAATTAACGTGGTTTTCTTAATAAGTAACCAGAATTTTCTTTGTTTATACGTTTGATTTTTATGTGATGGTGGGGTGGCGCCAGGGAAAGCGGCCAACAATTTAGGGGGGCGAGCGCCCCCTCTCACCCATCCCCCCTTAGCGTCGTCCCTGCATGAACACAGGTTTTCCCCGAGGTCAAGAGTGTTCAATTTACTTCAGGAACCGATTACATTTTCTACAAAACAAGGGGGGGGGGGGGTGAGAAGGGGGGATTCATTAACACTGGTAGATTTCCGTTTCACTGTCTGGGTCAACCAACAGTAATTTCATGTCGAAGGCAGGCAGTAAACGTGTGCTAAGTAGGTAAGAAATTAGTTTTGACTGTCTGCATTATTTTTCCCCCCACATGTTTCTGTGAACTGTAATACAAGCCCCTAGTAAAACGGGCGTAACAATGACAGACCCTTTAAATTACCCTTGATGCAAAAAGGGCATACCCACCTTTCGAATGAACCTAACTGGAGTCATCCACTTTAATTGGAATAGTCACAACAGCAGTTGACAGTTCATAATGAGCGAATTATCAAATTGAGAACCGTGAACTGTGATACAAGCACCGAATAAAACGGGCGTTGCTCGGTCCCTAACAGTGATAGACCTTTTTAATTATCCTTGATGCAAATAGGACATTCTCACCTTTCGAATGAGCCTAATTGGAGTCATCCACTTTAATTAGAATAGTCACAACAGCAGCTGACAGTTGATAATGACCGAATTATCAAATTGCGAACCGTTACTTTCACCACGATTTGGAGGAAAATGTGGGTCCCAAGGTACCTTGGGTATTGGGTACCAACCTGACTAGATACTCCATTTAAAAGTGTGTACTTATGCTGTTAAATGTTAACGTAAAATTGTCAACTTAAAATTGTGCAGTTGTCACAGATTATTCAGAGAATGTTACCGTCGTTGATTCGTTACATGTTTCTGTGGCGAATTTAACCTTGGGGAGATAAAAAAAAACAACTTAGAAATTCGTTACGGACTGGCTTCAACTGAATGCCTGCAGTTATAATTCATAGCGAAGCGATTGTGAGGAGCAGATGGGATGTCATGAATTTGGGAGAGAGGAGGGAAGAAGAAGAGTACAAGGGAGTGAAGGTCACGAGGGGGATGCATAAAAGGGGAGGGGAAATCCCCGTGTGGCCGTGATTTATCCCCCACCCCCACCTGGCAGGTGATAATTCACCCCAACGCATTACACACAGACATCGTGCTAACAACGTATTGTGGTTCATCATCATAGGATCATAGGAGATAAATTATTGGGAGGAGGAAAAGCGAAGAGTGTGAGAAGAATAATGAAATTCTGTGGCTTCCGAAAAGAACCACACTTTAAACGGGCCCGAATCTTCCCAGCATGGTGGACGTTAATAACGCGGGGAGAAGAACCTCTGTTTATTATAATTTCCCCTAGCCGAATTGGACGATGTTCCGTCATACGCTACGACAGGCAATGGCTTATTACCAAAAGGTAATGGAGGCAGTTGCCACAGGGCCCCACACAAGTTTGGGGGTCCAAACGGGGCCCCAACAATGCACTTCTCATTATACAAAATAATATTTAAAAAAAACACTTTTCAGCTATTGACGACTGTTCCACTATTGCTTTGTAGCAATTTTAATATTAAGAAAGGAATTTTTTGTCATTTACACTCAGCATAATTTATTGTTCCTGCTGGCATCGTAGAAAACTGCACATTATTGCATCTATAGTTTCTCGTGTGTCGCATTCACAAATCTTGCGTTGGGCCAATGGCCTTGCCACGTGGGCCTCATACCGGGGTGAAAGGCCCCCATATCAGGGTAAGGGGTGAGAGGCCCCCATAATTTTCAGGGTGGCAGGAACTTAGGATGAGGGTCCCGTATGAGGGTCCCGTATTAAGGTTAAGGATTGAGGGGGCTCTATATCAGGGCGAAGGGGGTGTGGGTGAAGGAGCTGCACAACTGGTGAGGAGCCCATGTCAGGGTGAGGGGGGCCTTCTTCAAAGGTCTCCCTCGGGGCCACACCATGGGTTAATAAACCCCTAAACTTGTAGATTGGTTTTTAAAAATGCGGAACAGATTAAAATGTACACACATGGAGCACTACGCATTAAACGAGTTAAAAAGGCACCTAATATTTCGGAGAGAAACACTTGTCTCCATTTTCAAAGGTAAAAAGTAAAAACACAAGCAGACAACACCACAGGAAACCTTTCACAAGGGGGCCGCCATATTGTGTTTTTACTTTTTACCTTTGAAAATGGAGACAAGTGTCTCTCTCCGAAGCATTAGTTGCCTTTTTAACTTGTTTAATGCTTAGTGCTCTATGTTTATACATTTTAATAAACCCCTGACTACAGAACCTACAGCTGTCCAACACTCCTTTTGTCTCGTTTCTGACGAAATTCTTTATAAGGTTCTGTTAACTGTGTGTAACTCTTGTGGTCTTCAGGAGCACACAAAAGGGAAGTGTGTCCACTAACCCCCCCCCCCTCCCCAAACAACTTTTTACTTTCTTGTAGACAACAAAGTTCAGCATTTTGAGAATTGGTTTCCTGGAACAGTGAGGTCACTGTCACGTGAGGTGAAGAGTCATTCGAATTTATTGCTTCTTTCACAGCAGTTAAGTTGTAAATTTCCGATGAATGCCAAACTATAAGTTTTGAAGAGGATAATGACTTCATTTCTTGCGCGTGGATAAAAGTTCAGTTAGCACAAAAAAATGAAAGTCGTGCCGTTGCAGGCGTTCGTATTTCTAGCGATGATAGTTTCAGACCTGCTGCACATTTACTCTCTTCCGTGGTCTAAACAAATAAATAAAGACACGTAATAATTGCTTTACTGCAGAACCTGCTTTTGATGTAATTTTTATTACTGTAATAATACTGGTATCGCATTACATGGCCATTCCTGCAATTACTTTTAAATAATTGCGTGATCCTGAATACTTTGACCCGCCTGAACAAACAACTTAATCTGTGCGATTCTTCACGCATTGCGAAAGAAGGTATCAAGTTCTCTTCGCGAAACGGACTTATAGCACATTTAGTTAGTGCTTAAGTGATAAAAACGTTTATAGCTAGGATGTAAGAATGTTGTCATGATGAGAAATACAATTTATAATTTTTTCCTGATTTCTTAAAGGTGCTTGCTTAAGGCTGCGTAGGACTAAATGTTGCAAGCGATATTTTCTATCGGGATGGTGGCCAAAATACCAAATTTGTTAGTTTTTTTTTACACCTTAAAACACAAATGTGAATCAATCCCCGTTTCGATTGAAATGCCAGTTTGTTTAAAGGGCCGGATTAAGGTTACTTGGGGACATGGAAAAAATTCTTGAGCCCCCCCCCCCCCTCCCCTTCTCTTCCCTTATTTCTCTTCTACATAAAGCTCCTTTTAGGGGCAAATGAAGAAAATTGTGGGAAAGGGAAGGATTTTTGTATCTTACATGTCAGTTACTTCTCATCTTACCTTTTAGAATTTTCTGCTCAATACTTTCACTTTAGTCTGCCCAATTTTTTTTTAGTTTTTAGTGACAAACATTACGAGAGAAATTTGTTTTAAGCTGAAAAAGTTAGGGACAAAAATATCACTAATGTCCCTGTTTTAATCCAGCCCCGATTGTGTAATTAGTGAATTTTACCTCTAAGGGAGGCTTTACCGCTTGGTCTTGCTGTCGTAGGGTAAGTGTGGAGAAACAGTGGCGTTACTGGACCAACTTGTGGCCCCCCCCCCCCCAAGAATAAAAAAAAAGCGCCCCTAAATTTTAAGGCGCTAAAATCATACTCACGGAATTCTACTCCCTCCCCCTCCCAGCTGATTACAGCAGTACCGCATAAAACTATCCGATTTTTTTTTTAATTTGAAAAGCCATATTAAAACTGTAGGCATGTTACCAAAATTAAGCATACAGGATATGTGTTGCTCGTAACTTAAAATGGGATGCGTTGTTAATTGCTTTATGACAGGTTACTGCGACGCCGCTGTGCCATGAGTAGGATAAAAGATGGTTCATTCATGACGGCGCAGGTAGACGTGGTAGACGGTGGTGGTTCAGGATTGCTCTTATTCATGGATAACGCAGGGATGCAATGACAATTGGAGAGCTGTTGCTGGTTCGGACCACAGCACCAGAGGGACTTGTGCAACAATGGAGCATGGCTTAAACAGGCCGGCAGAATGATCTAGAAGTTTCTTGTTTCAGACGTTTCTATACCGTAAGAGTTGTTTTTTAGAATGTTCTCTAGAATGATATATCGTTTCGAAGCTTTAGCCTTCTCTTGCAGAGCAGGACGTCATGTACAGTCAGTCAGTGACATACCAATGAACTCGTGTGTCTTTATTATACACTTCAGTCACTGTTGCACCTGCATAAAAGCAAAAAAATAATCACAATTTACTGAGACATCTAAAAGATTGCTGAAAGATTGGACGAAATTATTTTAATAACAACTTCAAAAACTTACAAATAAAAAGTCATTTCCCAATTTGCAAACCCAAAAGCATCGTGAATTTTTTTTTTAAGTTACAGGCTACAATTAGTGCTAACCCAGTACTTATAACATAGGAAATAAAATTTGAGCGTCTACAGTCAGTTAAATTTTTTTTCAGTTAGCCTTTGCTTTTAAACTAGCTTAGCTAGGAAGTTGTTGTTTTTTCTTTTAGCAATTCTGTGAACGGCAATGTGAGGGTAAAATGATAGTATACTCTACGATCTTGAGCTAGATTTTGGTAGCATAAATTAAGACATTAGCTTTCCATTTTATCAGACGAACAACAAAATAATGAAGGGTTATTGCGTAATTTATTGGTGCTTCACACTTGCTGTTGGCGTAATTGTGCGCTTTTCGTTTCAGCGTTGTGTGGTTAGGTTGGCAGTCAAACAGGGATTGTCAGTGACTCATAGGAATGAAAAATATGATCACAGTAAAAAGTCAGAAAATGAAGCCCCCCCCCAATTATTTTTTCCCCAGCGGGTCCCCGAGGCCAGTGTTATTTCCTCCACTGTTTGAAGGGTTTTTAACTGGTTGTAAGCGAGCTATTTACTTATAGAGCAGTGACATTTGCCGCCATATTGGCTCCAGTATGGGTTTTTGAGGGCATCACTACAAGGTGCACTACATTAAAATGGAGGGAAAAACAACGGAAGAGCGGATTTCTTAGGCTTAAAATACCGTTGTGTTCTCCAACAACAAAAATCGCGCGTTTTAGGTCTAAGAAATCACTCTTCACAGCATCGGCTTCAGTATGACGCCCTTCTCTTTCTCTCTGCAGTGCCCCTTGCAGCTAACCTATTAAGGCTCCAGCATAGAGTTATATACAATAATACTACGTCGTGTCACTGCTCTATAAGAATTGAATTTGATTTAGTTTACAACACATCTGCGTCATGCAGGGAGGAACAGGGATAAATGCAGAATATGCAATTTTTAAAGATCGCCTTTTTTGTGAAGCAAGCAAATAGGGGTGGTGGATTCGTCACATGAATTACAACGGGTCGTCTCATGAATTCACAAAGAAATGTTCAGTATTCTGACTTAACTGTCTAAAGTTCAGAGACAGGAAAGTGCAGTAAGAAGGTAAACAAACAAGCACCCATCCCGTCGCAGCCAGTGTATTTCCAGGGTTGATGTCTCGAAATGTGATTTCTGCTAGCATCTAGCATGGGACTGGCAAAAGTTTATAAGGCCAGCTTGCGGCGATCTGGATATTTCGTAGTGCTCAGTAGTTGGATACATCTACATGTTATCTCGATGTTATCGGTATATCCGGATTCGATTCCCGGTCACGTGACGATACGTAAATTTTTCTTCGTGCCCATGTGGTGTGTGACCGTTTCGTTGAATCCTGTTTCGCCGAATTTTAATCAGTGTCTTAATTTTCGGCGAAACGCTGCGGCTCAACATATAACATCAGAAACCACAACTAATCGCTTATGACTTCCAATTAAGAATGCATCTTTAACTTTTCCAACGTCAACTTTTTAAAGAATATTTTTGTTCGGCGAAACGGGATTCAGCGAAACGGAAATTCCCCTTTGCCGAATTTTGATCAGAGCTTAATTTTTGGCGAAACGGGAACCGACGAAATGGGAATTCCCCTTTTGCCGAATTTTAATCAGAGCTTAATTTTCTGCGAAACGGGAATTCCCTTTTTGGTGAACTGTAATCAGAGCTTAATTTTCGGCGAAATGGGAATCGGCGAAACGGGAATTCCCTTTTTGGTGAACTGTAATCAGAGCTTAATTTTCGGCGAAACGGGAATCGGCGAAACGGGAATTCACCTTTTGCCGAATTTTAATCAGAGTTTAATTTTCGGCAAAACGGGAATCGGCGAAACGGTGGGGGGCGCGAAATGGGTATACACCGTACATAGCGCATGCTGTAGTTTTCCCTGCAGTTTCCGCAGGCAACGATGATGATTCTTGCTCACCAAGCTGCTGTAGCAATCTGTAAAAAATAATTTAACACGTTACGTGACATAGCGGTAAGAAATATGCCGCATAGGTTTAATCAATCGTTTAAGAGGGGTTGTCGGGGGATGAATACGTCCATTCCATCGTGGTGCCAGCAACAAACTAAAAGCCGGCAAAGGACTGTCAGGCTGTACATCTGAAAGCTTCGAAAGCAACCCGCTGTTCGAACCCGTCTGCAACCAACGCAAATCCATTAATAATGTGGCTGGTAACTAGCATCTATTTAGATGCATTATATCTCCGACAAAAAAAAAAATGCTCACCAGACGAATAAAAACATTCCTAGCCGAAGGGAAGGAAAAAAAGTTGTCTCTTATCCCTTTCTTGTTCACAGCGGGGGTCCATGTTTATTGAAAAAGTTTATTGTCGGACGATATATTCATTTCATATTTATATAAAACATAAATCATTAGACAGGGAGGTTGTAACGCCTGAGGCTGCGCTAGCGCCAGTCAGGCAGGACAACGCATGATGTAGTACTGGTCGTCTTAAGAAGCAAAAAACATGGCTATAGCAATAGATTTGCCGCTTGCCTTTATTTAGCACTCCTGATACACAGATTTTTTTCCCCCTTGGATGGAGTAATTTGGAGGAAAGTGAATGTTTCAGGGTTAAATAAATCTACCCCAAAACAAAACTTGTCAAAGATTCCCGCCAAACTTTTCGGCCGTGTGAAGTCATGATATCCAACTCCAAGCTCTTTCGCCAAGCTAATCCCACCGAGTAATAGTTCGAAGGTTAAATGAAATATATGGAAATTGCTTACCGCGCAATTTTCAATTATTTCATTTAATGTTTGTAGTCTTAGGGCGCGTTTACGCAACGACTCGCCTTTGCATTCTCGCAGCTACAACTCAATCGCGATGGCAAAGGTGACATTGCCATGGTAACAAAGCTAAATGGATTAGCTAAATCCGCCATCGTTTGAGTAAATACTTGCAGTCTTATAATCCGTGCCAATAATATAAAGAATTCCTCATGACGAAACAATTTTCCCAAACGCTTCTGAACTCTCGTTATTTGCTGTTTTTGTTGCGAGGCGGCAGACATAAAACCGCCGCCATGTTGGAATTTGTGGTGATTTCTAGCTTCTAGCTGCGAGAATGTAAAAGCGAGTGGTTGCGTAAACGTGCCCTTAGTCGGTGGGATTAGCTTGGCGTTTGATATCACGACTTCACGCGGCACTCCTTAACAAGTTTTGTTTTGGCGTAGATATCAGAAATTTTTGGTCCAAATTGATGAAATCCATTTTTTTTTTCGAATCCGTCGGTGGCGTGTCTCGCGAGTGACGAGAGTTAAACAGGAAAACCTTCGAAAATTGACGAAATACTCGCGCGTGGGTAACATCTGTAGTTGAAGAACTTATTCTGTGTTCGATTCAAACCGAATTCCGTTCGTTACAAGAAATATGAACAATGGAAGAAGATTCAGCCTTAGCGGTCGTTCGGCATATAAAACCATGTGTTATACTTAGCTCCACTCATCTCTAGAATAGTTTTAAAATTGAATGTTGGATTGAAAAAAAAAACTTTGATCAGCGAGTTGTGATCATCTTAAAATTAAAATTATTTGAATGTACTAACCTAACTTATGATATTTTTTAAACGATTAATTTATTAATTTCAGTTAGCATTATCAATTTGTTTTAGTAATGCTAAATAGTTTCGATCTGTACCAGGTTGGGCTACGCCAGTCTCCTAACAGTTTCGGGTGTACGGGCTGTGTATGGCGGCTGTGGCAGGTAACTCGACCATCACGAAAAGTGTAATCAGTCCAAATTCACACTCCCCTTTGCCAGGGTTCCCTTTTCAGTTTTCCATTAGATCATTTTGAGGATCACTGTTGCTTAGCCATCACAACTAGTGCAGTCTGGGTGTGCAGGATGCTACTTAGTTATAAAGGGATTCGTGGCCGTTGCCGCATTTCGAAGTCCGACCGGGAGTATTGAAGAATGGCTGGGGTCCGCGGACGGGACGTGCCAGGAATTCCCAACGACGTTTTGTTTACTTTGATGCTCCTAGCCATTAAAATTGGGGATGGTAAGACTAAGAGCCATGTGTGGGGGAGTGTGAGAAAAAGAGGGGGAATGCGGAATGTATTTAGGTGTTTGTTTGGTCGAGGAGGGCAAAAGGACACAGACCACCTAAAACCCACCCGGTTCTCAAGTATACAGGCTGGGGCCTCTTCAGTCAAAAGCGCAAAGGACGCGACTCAACAAGCTTCACACGCCGAACGTCAAGACAGCCACTCTTGTACGTGGCGGCGCTGAGTAACAGGACAGCAACAAGTGTTTTTCCATCGCCCTCCTACGTCGTTAGGCGCGGTCAGTCATGCCGAAAATTTGACGAGTCACCTCAACCAACACCGCCCAGCCTTCCTTCCCCATCATAGTTCGGCACTATCTTGATAATTGAATAGAAATTGAGTGACCGAAAGTGGAGAATGAACGGATGTAGTGGTAGTCATAAAAGGGTTTATCGTTTAGGTGCCCACCCACAACCGCGCTATACATGTGTTTAAAGGGGAGGTCCTCTGATTTACACTTGCCTTTTACACTTGCGATCGCTGGCCATTTGGAACATCACGAAAACAACGCGAAGGGTACGTCGCCAACAACGTTTTCCGCAATTTGACGGAGGAGTTACTAGGCAAACTTATTCGTAGTGGCATTTTTAAACGTAAACAGTGTCATTTTTAGACAAAACAATGCTGTGAGAGCGATTTTTCTTTGGCCTTAAAATGCGCGATTTTTTTTTGATTTCTTGATAGTTGCTGCAATTTTCAGAAGTGTAATCCTTTCTTTTTCGACTTGCCACCTAGATTTTTTTACGCCTTGCATGGTCGTGTTTTTCGTGTCAATGGTCTGGCTGTTTAGTTTTACAATTTTCCGTTTTTACCGTTTCTACCGTTTTAACCGTTTTGCTCCTGGTTCATATTTTCTTCTTGTTTTTTTTTTGTCTTTTCCTGTTTTTGTTGTGAATTTTCGCCATAGTGCATGTCACGAGTTGGGCAAAAAAATGCATATACAGGCTACTGATATATTTAGCAGCTTAAGGCGTGGTACTAATGCAAAGCATTAGTCCTTTTAGGTCCTCTCATAGGCTTTGTGGCCTCTTTACGGCCTCTCTTATGCATTGTGTTAGTACCACACGCCTTCTATAATTTTTTTCTTGTTTCACTGTAGTGGTTTTTTTTTTCATGACGTCACTGGTTTTATTAAATAAGCACGGGTGCAGACTCGAATATTGCTGATTCTTGTGGTAACTTGCTTTGCAACGGCAAATTTTTGCAAGTCGAGTGGCGTTTTCCTGTGAACTCTATGCTGCCTTTGTGCTGTCCATGATTGCTGATACATTGTTTCCTAGCGCTATATGTTACTCTGGAGTGTAAAGTAAACTGTACGTAGTTTTCCTTAGTTGGGGTATAAGGCGTCGGGCCAGGGCCCCAATAAATAAACTCAAACTCACATTTGCATAAACACTTAACAGTATCAAGTGTTTCATTGCTGACGAACGTATGGCAAAAGAAACCGAATTATAGCCGATGAGCGGGGCATGCGCAACAGTAGACCATGAGCTCAGTATAAAAACCTTTCCGTCTCATCCGACATGCTAAGCAAGACAAATCGCTAGCGGTGTTTGGCCGTAACTTAGTTCCTCGTTACATTTTTCTCGAGATAACCTTAGGACTTGGGCTTTGACATCAGCTGGAGAATCATCCAATGAAGAAGTCAGTTAATCCGTTCAGGAGAATACGATTAACACCAAACACGTCCCAACAAGAAGAAGAACAACAACAACAAGAAGCAAAAGAATTTGCATTGTTGCACTTATTGCATTACATTTGTGTGAATCCTTATACATACGTAGATTGATATGATGAGTAAGCAATAGAATTATATACATAACTTTTTGTAGTCACTGACACCTTTACAAATGCTACAGTTCACTTTGAAACGTCAGTTCACGTCTTGTATTGCTGAAATTACAGGAGTTTCTGCTAACACAGGCAAAGCGGAGATATTAGGAATCTGAACCATTAGTAGGCCTACGTAAGCTTTAAATGCAGAAAGAATTTACAAATAAAGCGTCTTATTTTATAGGTTCAAAATAAACTAAAGAGGGGTTATAATTACAAATTTCTCTCAAGCTGCTGAAACACCGAAACTCTGAGATGGTTGAAGAATTCGTCATACTTTAAGTTGCATACGAAAATGAACTTGATGCTGAATGCATATGATAAATGCCTTGTTTACGCGACCTTTCTGAGTAAAACAAGTTGGTTTTGGCATCATCCAACGAACGTAACGACGTTGGGCTATAAATTCTCTGGAGTGGCGCAGTTTCCCGGTCGGCCCGATTCCAAGCTTGTTAATAATCGGGATTATTTGAGCAAGTCTGGAGCGACGATGTATGGATGCTTGCTGCCGTCTGTGCAAAACATGGTCTTCGAGGTCACTGAAAAATCATTTTTCAGTACACTTCATAAAAACTTGGTTAAATTTACACCATGCAGGAGCAGAAGGGTCCATAACACCATAGGACCATTACTCCATTATAGGTCCATAAGACCAAATCTGTTAAAAACTATGACTTGTCATAAATCATAAATCACAATTGCCGGTTAGGCCTATTTCAACGTTTAGGCTTAATTGTCAGCTTTTAGGCCCACTTTTTTACCTGTCGATTTAATTTCGTAAGTAGTTAGCAACGTGGTACGACACGGCGCGCCTTCCAGCACACAGCCACAGTGTTCGCTGAACGCCACGTATATAGATCAGAGTAGCGAGCAAAGTGATGGGAGACACGCAATGGAGATACGTCATAATATAGTGTTGTTGATGAAGCCAGCAGCGACTCGTAGCAACTTGACGTTGCCATGGTAACGTGATTTTAGGCCTATTTTTTTTTACCCGACGTTTTCATTTCGTAAGTGGCAGATAACGCAGAATTTGATTATTCGAGAATAGGAACCTATTCATCCATTCATGGCGATGAGATTATAGTTTAAATGTGTGTCGTTAACCAAATCCTTTTGTTTTTACGGTTGCATGTTATGCTTAGGGTTTATACGCGACTATCAAATGTTATTATTTCATTGAGTTGCGTCGAGAAAGTCTAGTATCTGTAAGGAAGCAATCATGTTTTATTTTGCCGTGTTTTTTAACTAAATCTTGGTCACTGGAACTAATGGACTAATGGTGAACACCGTTTCGTCTTTATCTGGTACCGTTCCGAAGTTGAAAAAAGCAACGGACGGACAAGGTCGTTGCAATAGTCTTCTCAGCCGGTACGGCTGTGTAGAAGACTAAAACGGTAGGTTTATAATTGTATTTAAAGCAACATACCGCCTGCTTTATAACCTTCCGCCTGCCTCACAACACCCACGCGACGATCACATCCGCGTATTTACCGCGGCTAAGGTCAACTGAGACGGTAGCTTCGTTCCGCAGTGAAAAACATGGCTACTGTCTCAATTGGCATTGTGCCTTATAGTCCAGCCAGCGTGAACCCATTGATTGTGTCGTCACAAACCGGAATGATTCCCGTATTTTAAAATCACAATTTATAATTTTCTAGGCCAGTGTCTTATAATTTTGCTTCGGCGATCTATTGGAATAATTAATTTTAATTTTTACCGCATTAGTGTATTAGATCTCATGGTAATTATTAGAAAATTAGTAGATGTACACACAGAGATGAAACGTCATGATTATTGTACGCGCGCAATGCATGATTTAGTGACGGGTCGTTAGTAAATAAAGTTCCATTATATTCAACAGAAAATCTCCTAGACGCCACATTTAAAAAAAGATTTTTAGCAAGGGAAAGACTAACGGCAAGGAAATAGACCTTTGGGGCCGTACTTGATGTGGAGGATCGAGAAAAATGGCGCTGGGAGGTATATCCCTTTAATTATCTTGCTATTATCGTGCGAAAACTTACCTAAATCTTAGAAAGGATCAACCTAAACTGTTGTTCTAAATCGCACCCCTCTAACTACCTCCACCCTAACCCTACTTTTCGCTGTTGTTTACATCTTCAGAATTTGTTATGTCTGGGCCCCAGCGAAGAAGAACAAGGATCATTATGCCCAGCCAACAAATTGCCCAGACAGAAAGTCCATTCTCTTTAACAACAGGCTTGTTTATCTTCACCGTTTGACTGGAACGTGCCTTTCTGGCGGGACGATGCACTAACTATTACAACGTTTACAATTACTCAACTAAGGGGGAAAACAGTTTGCGGTTTGCCCTCCATAAACTTGTATTTATTTCTTCGTTTGGTGCCATTACGGTGTAGGGTTTTGGCAGTTGATGGTAAAATGCACAATGTGCTTAAGAGAAACAATAAGGTCATCATCACCCGTCAAGATTCAACGGCCACATTAAACATTCGTCCTATCCAGATAAATGTATCATACGAAAAACTAAAACTGGTAAAAGAGACCGCCAAGTTCCGAATGGCTCGGCCCTTCAAAGGAGTGATATCAACACACCGAAACACTCGTCAAGTTAATCGAACCGACTAATCGTTCGAAGAGTAAATGAAAACTAGAACATTTTGGTTGAAATGTTCAAGTTTTCATTTAACGTACGAAGTATTCTTCGGAGTGATTAACTTGGTGAATGATTTGGTGTGTTGATAACACTTCTTTGATGGCCCGAAACATTTTAAACTTGACGGTCCTTTTTAACAGTTTTAGTTTTTGATATGGTATCAATTTTTGTTATTGTGTATTAGACTTAACTCAACTCGCCTGCAGATGTGTAATAAGTGCCACGTCAACAATAGCTAGGGTGGCCATTTTTTAAAATAATATTTGAATTTCATTTCACTTCTGTGAGAGGCCGTACCATTCTCAACATGGTGGCCTCTTTAACAGTTTTTGGCTTTATTTTGTAATTTTGTTTGTTTTTCGTGATTTGGAACTGAAGTAAACACAGTTTCTTTGGCAACGTTGTTTATATTTGTGACGACACACTAACGTGTGTCTAGATACGCACGTCAGTATGCGTGCAGCACTGTCGGAACTTTGGCCGTTTAATCAGAGACGATGCCGACAATACTAACAATGGTTATAACAATAGTTTCCTATCGTACTGCAGCCATTCGTCCATATCATAGCTGGAAGTCGTCCCGCTATTGCGGTATCAGTATCGGTGAATAATCATCCTATGGGAATTAACATGCGGATGAGCGGACTAGCTAGCTAGAAGCTGCCATCCGTTGCGTTCCAGGGTCTTTTCATGTGGGAGGGGAGTAAAAAATACATGGAGGTGAGCAAGCTATAATAGCGAGTAAGGGCACAACACTGAAAATAAGAGCGTCGGTTTTGTTTAAACCTCGGCATAACCGAGACAACATTGTAAACAATTTTTGAGGGGTGGTTTTAACAACAAACATAAAACCTGTTGTCAATTACAGCAGACTGAGACCATATCCCGTTTTTCGTTTGTTTATCATGCCATTTCTGATCTCTTGGGTAGCAATCGTTGCTGAAAAAAAACAATGTATAGTGAGTTGATGGGTCATGGATCTGAGAGTGTGCATCCAAAAGACTTGTTAGTTTTAATCGCAGTTTCAGCCATTTTGAATTTATGAAGGGATCTTTGTCACTGTAAACGGAAAATATGGGGATAACAGACACCCCAGTCATCCCTTCCCTCTTCCCCAAACCTGATTGATGCCTTATGACTGAAAATCTAGACTGTTTTTTTTTATGTATATTTCTTGCAGACTTAATGATTTTGAATTAATGACGCAAAGTCGACTAAAAATTGTAAGATGGTTGCGGTTGAGAGTGACTGAGACAATACAGGTTAGTATTTTAGGCCCCAGATCACTCTCTTCTTCACCATCCTCTTGCCTGAGTCTGGTAAGCCAGACTAGGTCGACTGCCAATGCCGTTTTCACCACGAGTCCGGTGGCATGTTTTGGTTACCGTTTATACGTCTTTGGTCCATTCGTCCATTGGCTTTGATCCTCGCTCAGAGCTTGACCGTGCACCAACAAAAAAAAAACAAAAAAAATATTTTTTAAATATTATTCTGGCTACGTTTTTGTAGCTGGTAAGTAACTTCCTCGAGCGAAGCAGGACGACGCCGATGGAGCGAGCAGAGAGAGCGATGTGGCTAGTTACGTTTAAAAATAAGATCACTAAGGATTTTAGTTTCATGTCTATTTCAGTTACTTTCTAGTACTAAATCTAGTCATAATGATTAGTTCTTGGTGGCTCATTCTGCCTTTAAGGTAGTTTATCGGTAGTTTTCAAAGGTTTTTTACAGGTTTTTCACACGATAGGTCTATATTTTTCGATGTCTAAAACCCAATCCAGTCTCGATTTCTTGGTGATTTCTTTTTTAAATGAATAGACGGATGGTTCCGTAGACCTCCAAATGTTGGGGTCAGCAGATCTTGGAGGAAGGTGGACACAAACGACCAGAATGGCCGACAGCAGGAAGTGATTTAAGTCGGAGAACGTGCTGCGCCTCATTGATGCTCTGATTTATATCGGACAACTTGAGGAACGAAACGTGCTGTTCCGAACAGTAGGACAGACAGAACGATTTTTGTAGGGTATGCTAAAATTCGGTGGTAAAAGCACAAAGCAAAAATCAGCTAGAAGTAACCGTTCTTCAGTTCTATAAATTGATGTTTGCATCGTTTTCAAGATATATAGCGTTTTCACATTTGTGGCAAACCTGCCTGTAATATATGTGTTGTCTTCGTCGTTCACCACAGGAGTGACGACGTATTATAGGATGTGTAATTGTATCTCAGGAATCTCATTCAGGCGAGAATGGTGGGTACCATAAGCGAGCCCATGTTTCTTCTGGCGGTAGTTGCGGCTGTTAGTACCTCTCCTAATGCATTGCATTCATGCTGTTCGGGAGGAAAAGTGTTAGCAGAGGTTTTAGTAGCTGCCACTATCGCCAAGACACCATGTAGACTTCGAAGAAGTAAGATGCGACATCTCGGTAACTTTGACCAGTGGGCGTAACTAGGGTTTTGTACTGAGGGGGCAACACTAGGCATTTAGCCGAATGGTGTGGAGGGAGAATCGAATAAGAGCCCCGGAAGCTGATGCATTTTTGCTATTTTCCGGCATTTGCTGGCCTTAAAGTGCCGTTGGAAACATTTTTATAAAACCAGTTTTGCTGACTGCATTATACGCATAAAAAAAGTTGTGCAATGTAAATCTTTCAGTTTTTCATATGAGATACTTATTTTGTAAACACTGATACTTTGTTAGAAATGTTGGACATTTTAAGCAAAATATGGAGTTAGTAATTCTTACTGTTTATCTTTACTGATTTTCGTATTTCACCGTTTGTTACCTGGTTACTTTAGTGATTTAAAGGAGAAACAGTAGAAGTATAAATTAGCTAAGATGAAAGTTGCGTCTTTGACCTCAAAATGCAACCATCTGACAGTAAATAATTTTTCAGCTGTGGAAAAAGTGACTGGGCCAATTTGCCGAATAAGCTTTCAAAATATCACAGTGGGGGCGAATCGCCCCTCTGGCCCCCCCCCCCCCCCCACCACCAGTTACGCCACTGACTTTGACTAAAGCTGACAAATACTGCTTATGTTGTCGTGGACAAAAAAACTCACGACAACATATAAGAGCACAGTTTCATTTTAATTTTCTGCGCTGTTTTTTGGTGCTTGTTCACGAATAGAGTAAAAAAAAACATCAAAAACACGGAGGGCAAGATGTAACGCTATGACGGCCAGTATATGGCACCACGGTAGAATGCAGCTATTATCAGCGAGTGAACATCCCTCTTTAACGATACATTATCAGAACTGAACAGTCGATTGATAATCAATAAACACGGATGAAAAACGAGCCCGTTTGGCCTTTCCTCCTGCAATTATTTGACTGAGGGTTTTAATTTCCGGTAACCTCGAATTGACAAAGTACGATAAAAAAAATTGCAATGACAATAACCAAGCAGTAATATCATAAATTATCGAGGTATGACGTATTTGAGCTTGGGCCTAATTTCCCCATATCCCCGTCATCGCCGAACCCGAACCGCCTAGTAAAGCAACACTCAGACGTCTCAGAATCTAAACAACAAACACACACACGCAAGCAAACTTTACTTTCTGAGGTCGTTAAAGTCGAAATCCATCCGTTCTCTAACCGGCACTCTAGAATAGCATGAGCAGGTGCCGTTCGAATATGCTCTCCAGCGTTGACAAATTGAAGACTTTTTCTCTGGTCCCTTCCTAGGTCACCGCCAAACTAACGGCACTGAAAATAGTCTTCCCCGTCAGTTTCGTACCATTTAGTCCGCGGTAATCGGGCTTCCGGAGGGGATGGGGGTGGGGGAAATGACGGTGGGAGCCAAATGTCCGTTTTGTCCTGGAACGTTGGTATTTGGTCAGCTCAGGTTCCTGGAGTAACTAACGTTCTCACCCCTCCTGCCCGTGTCATTCATCAGTCATCTAACCCATTCATGTTATACCTCCCCCCCCCCACCTCGTACGCGCACGTCTGTCGCCAAGGACAGAACTGGAGTTTCCTTTCCCGCTCTTAACGCTCTTCACTTTTATTTATAGCGCACGCTAATCGTTGAGGACGTAAAAACCAGGCATGTGTTGTTCCGACGTGTAAAGTGGGGGATACTTTTGCGACCAATCACATCAAAGTCAATTCAAGCCTCGATAGATTGTTGAAGGGCTTCTTCAACGAGTTGCGAATTTATATTTGGCTGGTTTATCATGATTTGGAGGTTTGAGGCGCTCTCAGCAGAAGCCGTGGCGCCCGAAGACGAGAGGAATAATTTTGCTAGGTAACTTCAATCGGAAACTCCTAGGCTCTTTTACATGCCTCAGTCGACACGAGCATGAGGCATCATAGGGCCCTTCTCTTCCTGAAAAGGCTTAGGTGCGGTTCGAACCCGCGACCTGTGGCACCGATTTAATTGTTTCACAAGCTGATAAAGTTTGCTGCAGCGCTGAGGACTTCCTGTGATATAAAACTGGAAGGCATATCCACTCGAATCTTACTTAATTTTTATTGTCATTGCATGGCCTTGTACAATGGGTTTATTCTGTTTTAATTTTTGGATGTTTGCCGTTTGGATGTTTGAGGAAATTTTTTTTTTTACTTATAGGTCCAACTTGTGATAGTTGAGCTCACCATCAGACCCCTTTCCCCGGGAAGGGGATGGGGGGCGAGGTGCACCGAAGCTTGATCAAATTTTATATGCCATTAAAAGGCGTTAGTGTAGCGTTATTGCGTTAAGAAGTGACGTCACAAATCTGGTGAAATTGGTTACTTTTGTCTGGCAAACCCAGTCACCTCCTTTGCGACATCGGAGTCAAGTTTACCACAATTTAAGGAACCTGACACAACAGTTACAGTCGCAAACCATGGATTTCCAGTTTACAATTTCGAACATGTGGTCTCTGTATAAATTTCCTTCCTCTCACAATTTTGTATTAGAGATCCTACGAGCTGTGCACAATTCGTGGACGAAGTTCAAGGAATAAAGACTTTTGGTGGTCATAGGTTGAAAACAAGAAGTTTGTTTCCTTTTAAACTATTGGGTGGAAGAGGCAGTTAAAAGGTTGGGGAAACAAAATGTTCACTGCTGCTGAATCTTATGTGTACTATGGCATGTTCATGGACTGAAGTAAATAAGACCCAAACAGAACCAAATAAGACCCAAATTAAGGCAAATACAACGCAAAAGTGTCCCAGACTGACCTAAAATAAGGCAAATAATACACAAACTGTCCAAAACTGAACCAAACAAGACCCAAATAACTAAGGCCCATATTGGTTCATATGAACCAAATAGGACCCTAACTTAGGTAGAATAGATTCAAACTTCCAAACCTCACCCAAACAAAGAAATAAAGCCCAAACTGAGGCAAATAACCCCCAAACTGCCCCAAACGGAACCAAATAAGATCCAAACTGAGTCAAATAAGCCCCAACCGAACTGAACCAGACTGAGACAAATAAGACCCATACTAAGCCAGCAGGATATTAATCGGGGAGACTGCCCAAGACTCCGATGATAGCAAGATACCATTGGTAAGTAACGCGCCTGTGACATCGCATCAAATCCGCTCCTTGCTGTACAAATACTGCGTTTCAAAGATCTCGCAAACAAGTTAATAAAGCGCGAGCAGGTTAACTATACTGGCGCGGCTCGATACAAATACACTATACACTATACTATACACTATACTATACACACATTTTGGTTCGTAAGACTGACTGCACGACAGCGAACGGGGTTAGATGGGGGTGGTTGGGGTAAAAGTGAATGTAGCCCAGCTGCCATTCAAGTCACGGCAGTTATGGCGGAACCAACGAGATGGCAGAGGCGTCAGATGAAGAGAGGGAGAAACAAGAGACACCCCCCACCCCACCTCAACTCCTTCCTCACCCCTCCAGTTTTTGATGAGTTGGTTTTGTGTTTATGGCATTCATGTGACAATCCTTTCATAAACAACTAAAGAGATTCCGAATCAAATAGCTGCCGTCGTAAAACTGATATAGGCCTATATATCTGGCATGCGAAGGGTGTGGGGTCTAGGGTCAATCCGGGGATAAGTGCTTTGTTACTTCCAAGTTATGATAACAACTAGAATATCGAGGATTAACTCGCATCCAAAACATCAATTGCAGCCAGGTATGCCTTACGACTATAAAAAATTTTAAAATTTGTTAAAAATTAAATATAGTACGAAAATTGGTGATGTATGTGAAAAAAGAAGAAGCTACGTTAAACAGTTACGATTCCAACGCCCGCCAACCAACTTCGCATGGAGTATTAAACTGGTTGTATTTTATTTTTGTATTCAAATTGGGTCACCAATTACAATAAAACAAAGTGCGAAAGGAAGAACTGGCAACTTCAAATGAGCAATTCATTAAAGTTTTGAAGCTCGCTCTGCAAAAAGAAAGAAAATTAAAGAATGTCCCCGTACTAGTTTTTTTTTTTCACGTAGGCTATATAGAGCAGTGACACGACGTAGTATTATTGTATATAACTCTATGCTGAGCCTTAATGGGTTAGCTGCAAGGGGCACTGCAGAGAGAAACAGAAGCGCGTCATACTGAAGCCGATGCTGTTAAGAGTGATTTCTTAGACTATAAAACGCGCCATTTTTGTTGTTGGACAAAACAACGTTATTTTAAGCCTAAGAAATCCGCTCTTCCGTTGTTTTTCCCTCCATTTTTATGTAGTGCACCTTGTAGTTATGCCTTCCAAAACCCATACTGGTACCAAGCTGGTGCCAATATGGCGGCAAATGTCACTGCTCTATAGTAGCATAGATTAGAAAGTTAACTAGATGTACCGTCTCACCTATTCCCATCCTACGCGGACCTCTAGCGGAAGTTGCGGCTAATAATACCTCTTCTAATGCTTTGCTTTCGTGCTGCTTCGAAGGCAAAAGCATTAGCAAAGGTATTAGTAGCCGCAACTTCCGCTAGAGGTCCGCGTAGGATGGGAAGAGGTGAGACGGTACATCTAGTTACAAGAGCACAACTGTGAAGTAGATAGCCTAACTAAATACGACAAATTTAAACACACTTGACTGTATGTACAGCGTTCAAATTAAGCTTCAGACAGTAAACCACACAACCGAACAAACCATGGTCGCTGAGCTTGATTCCTGAGGGTAACAGGGAGGGGACAACAGGGGGCTAACACTGCAAACAAATCGAATATCGACCAATAAGAAACGCGATAGAAACAAGGGGAGAGGGGAGAGGGGCTTTCCATTTATTTCCATTAATTCACTGTGGTAGGTGGGTGAGTTTGTGTTGCGTTCTGTGTTGTAATTCTACAAATAAGCTTCAGAAATATAGTGATTAAAGCTTCAGCGTATCTTGAGGGTGGCCGCACACCAAAGTCAACAAAACGTCGCACGACAGGACATTTTGTCGAAACCTGTCTCAGCATGCTGCACACGTCTCCAAAACCGTAGCAATGAGCTGAGCGCCACACACCGGATGTGACGTTGTCGCGAGACGTCTTAGGCGTCTATCGACAATAAAGCGATGCTCTTTCTAGTTTCGTGTGACGGGGTCTCTCCACCAGATGCGACGTTTCGTCGTGCAGCGACGTTTTGTCGAATTTGGCGTGCGGCCATCCTAACAACAATAACGTAAATAAACTCCTTTTTCGGTCGAAATAATACTGTCGTGTAGTTTATTGCTGTCACATGAACGAGAGGCGATACGATGACGAACCGATTTGGTAACGATTTTGGGCTAAAAACGCTGCCAATTCGTGACGTGTGGAAACAACGAGTTACTTTTTCTTGATCCATCCGTGTTAATTTTCGAAGGCATGCACCCCATGTGTTCAACAATGCAAGCCTGGCCAAAGAGTGTGCTAGAAGATTATTCGAATTCAGTTCTACTGCAATCACAGTTGCAAATATTTCTGAATACGCCAGTGGTGGGGCAGGCCAGGCGTCAGTTTACCGTGGGATTTTAAAACAAGACAGCAGTGACACCCATTACCATTCTAAAGTTCCGCAGCTTCGACAACTCCCCACCGCGACGCTTCGGGTCGCGTGGGGTCACGTGGCTTCACGCTGAGCCGACATCTTGGCCCTACACTAACAAGCTATCAAGGCGGGAAGGGCGGAAACATCTATGGCTGACGAAGCAACACACCCTGACGGGACGGGACCACACGGAATATATTCCCCCCTCTATACATCCCTCCCCATCTTCCCCCAGCCCATGGGCCTCCTCCCCGGTTAGTTTTATCTTTTTTATTCACCCCCTCACAACGCCTCAACCCCCTAAAAAAATTTGCGTTTTTTTTCCCAGAGCACTGTAGGATTATGAGGATTATCGCAAAGAGCTATAAATTTAGATGAATTGACTAACATTAAAGTCATGGCAGAGTTGTTGCGACAGAGACAGTGAGAAAGTACTTTGGATGAGGAAGATGGCATGCGATGCTCTGCTGGTGACATCACGACTTGCGTGACGGTGCTGACGGGGACAGCTCGTCTCTGTTTAGCATTACTGGAAACCAGTGGAGTTTTAAAGGTACATTTCTCCCACCGCCATTTTTCTCGATCCGCCACATCAAGTACGGCCCCAAAGTTCTATTTACTTACCGTTCGTCAATCCCATGGTGTAAATCCATTTTAAAATGTGGCGTCTAGGAGGTTTTCTGTCGAGTATTGGGAACTCATTTAATAGCATCTTGCGATTATATGATCCTTTGCGCGCTTACATTAACCATGAAGTTTCATCTGTGTGCGTGTGTCCATGTAGTAAATTTTTTTTTATCGTTTGCTAATAATTTAGCAAATTATCATGAGATCAAAAATCTAAAATACTAGTGCGGTAAAAATTAAAATTATTTATGGCAATAGATCGCCGAAGAAAAATTACTAGCCTACAAAATTATAAAGTGTGATGTTAAAATGCGAAAATCTTTCCGGTTTACGACGACACAATTTTTTTGCGTTCATGCTGTTTCGTCTACTACCTCAGTTGACTTTGATCTACTACGCCGAGACTCGTGAAACCGTGCGATGGTAACAAGTGCGGTTGGCGGTCTGCGCGTGGCTGTTATAAGGCAGGCGGAATGTACCTTTAATCAATATCAGAACGTCGAGTTATTCAAGGAATATCATGTTTTGCTAACGTAAATAAACGAATTCACGAAAAATAAACAAAATGTCAAAATAAAAGTTCCAAAAACTGGTAAAGAGGCCACTAAGTTGCGAATGGTTCGGCCTCTCAAAGGGGTGATATGAAATTAAAATATTAGGAAAATAACATTACAAGGGACTGACGTTGCAGCCAACTCATTCTTAACCAACTGGTGAGGATAAAAAGGCTTAATATGTTCAGCTGCTACTGATGTAGGTGTAGTGCATGTATCTACGAACTGCGATTGCCATGATTTCATCGATTCCGATGTTCTTCTCGCATGGCCGTGTTGCCTACAAAACGCCGCTGTGAAACGCTTTCAGGTTTTGAGCAGTGCTAAAAATTGACGAAAGCTACTTCACTTCCCATGACGCCATACTTCATGGCCCAACGCCAGGTGGTGCATGCTTAGTTGGTTTAGTTTTTCAAAATTCGAAACCTCAGCTTAAGATCTTCCTTTTCTGCTGAGCCTATCATGTGTAGTGCAGTCGTGCTAGAGATAATGAAAGCTTTTGCCTTGTCGAAAATAGTTTTCACCATGATCGTGCTTCCGGTTAGCTAAGAATGACTAGTGTGGCATTGTTGGTACGTGCAACGGCTACCCCAACGCCAACTCCACAGTTAAGGGACTTGCATGCCAATGTGTCGTGGGGCCCATAGTCGTGGTTCAATTTTAATTTCAAATATGAGCGGTAGAATGCTGAAGCTCGCCTGACGTACACTAACCTCGGCTAAGGGCCTTAAATGAAATGTCAACTGCATTAGGCTTACTTGGGACAAGCTGGAATAATTATTTTCGGGTTATTTCATGTTTTGACTGCTTAACTAAGTAGCTATGGGGTTGCAGTGCTTAACTGACAACCGGTTGATTTAGTTTGAGTTTTAAGTTCGGGAATTGGGAAAATAGGAAAATAATTCAAATTTTAAACGGGACGGTAGAAATTACCTTTGGATCTGGGCGATTAGAGACTCGTGGCAGAATGAATTCTATATCGATTCACACTTCATTGTTGGGAGCACCGGGCAGAAGACCGAGCGAGCTCTAGCCATTACAATTAATGTCTTATACTAATTACAGGCAGTTTGTGTGCTGTATATTGTTACAATAATAATATGGTCACGTAACATCATCTTAACTAAGAATGAATGTTAATTTTGAAGTTACGATGGATGTTACAATATGACGTCATGTAGAGCTTGGGCTGGGTAGATTTCACAACACTAGTTCCCCAACCATGCAAGTCTTTTCACACTGCTCCTTCCCATACCACCTCCTCACATCAAAATCTGCAACCAGTTTTCTTCCAGCAACTGTGGTTGATCAGTGGTGTGCATGCATGGGAGATTAAAAACTTCGTGATCAATCTTTGAAGCCGAAGTGAGAATCGCTCACAAGTGAGAATTGCGACAACGCGATCAAGTATATAGCAAATTGAACAGCTCCAATTATTGTACAACTCGGTTTATTTTGACATCTTGTTTTATTCTCTTTACGTTTTTGTGAGTCCGCCGGCACTTTTATCATCGACGTAGAACTTTTATCAGCCCTTCATGACGTGTATATCGGCCAAAATTATTTGACAGAAGATGCTCCATATCAAAATGGTTCGACTTCGTTTTTGTTGGCGCTAACTGTGACCGTTTTTGCTGGGGATTTGTTAGGGTTGGGCGCTATCTTATAGAGAGCTATCGCCATGAGCTTGTGTAGTTTGTAGAGCTTGTAGGGCCGCTACGAAGCTCAGAAAGTGTTTATGTGTATACTAGAGGAAGCCCGTGCTATGCACGGGGCCGGTCATGAATTAAGTTTACGGACACATTTCCCGGAACATTTTTCCGGCACTGTTCCCGACGACTTGTAGGACTGATCGCCTACTCATGCCTGCCTCCTCTTTCAATGCAGGTAGAATGGGAGAGCGCATTTACAATGCGGGCGCGAGGAGGGGAGAAGTGATTGTTCGGCCCGACGACTTGTCAGATTGAACCTTTATTGAGTTGATCGATCACTCATGCCTGCCTCCTGTTTCCATGCACGTAGAGTGGGAGAGTGCATTTTCCATGCGGGAGTGAGGAGGGGAGAAGTGGTTTTCCTTTTAGCCTTCCCTTCTGCTTTAGCCTTCCTTTTAGCCTGCATCCAGGATTATAATGTAGATAGTTGGCGTGTTTTAACACAGAGTATTCGTACATAACATTTACCTCAACACAGAAAACTATTAGGCGAGTGTAGGAAAGTACTCTTTGTTGTACAAAAATTTGCCGAGTTAGCTGCTTTTCCAGTCAAAACGCTTGGACAAAGCCTTATACATTAGAAAGATATCGTATCTTACTTCTTCCAAGCCTACGCGGGTCCTGGTGGTAGTTGCCGCTCCTAATATCTTCTCATTGTGCTTTGCCTTCGTTTTGCTTCGCCCACAAAGCATTAACAAAGGCGTTAGTACCCGCAACTACCACCAGGGTCCTGCGTGGGCTTGGAGGAGGTAAGTTGCGATATCCAGTTCTAATGTGTATCCAACATTCCTCCAGCACAGGCTACTGGATCAGTAATGTTATCTCCTGTTCGTCTGAAACCTTTCTCAACGCATAACTGTCGTGATTTTATTTTGTGTGTGGCAGCGCTACCAAGCGGTGAATTAACGCGATCGAATATCAGCAGGATTGTATTTCAATTGACCCTGACCAAACAACTGAAAAAGCCCCGGCTAACAATCAATTTGGATTGACCCTGAAGTGACCGGAGGCAAGAGTGTTTGATAACAGTCGCTAGATTTGCCTTTCTCGCCCTTCATGTTTACTTAGTCTACTACTCGAAGATCGGTTTACATTTCGGCCCTCCCACATCCATGAACATCCATGAACAACTTGTGATTTCCAAGATGGCACTTCACAAATTGGCTGGCACTATAGTATAGTTGCACTGCGCATTTTTAGCTTTTGTTGTGTTAATTTTGTGATAAAGACTCGAAATAGAGTCGAAAATTAAAACGTTTTCTTGTGTTACAAGACTTGGGGAATAGGTGTCTGTCAGACGATACCTATTGAATAAAAAAATGACCAACTTTATGTAGAGAATCACGTAAAATTCAAGTTTGTATTACATCGTTGTGGGACTATGCCGAAATTAAATTTTTCTTTGAAATACTTGTAATACTCTGCGTCTGCACCTATAACTCGAGGAATATATGTGAGAAGCGTAAATGGCACAACTGAAATCTAGGGGAACACGTCCCCCCCCCCCAGCCCCCCTGTAGCGCCCTCACTGACGAGCATAAGTTTTCTTCAAATAACTTAAGGCTAAAAACAAGCGGCATACAGCGACTGCCTAGTCGCACCGGTCTTCTGTACAGTTCTTTCACTCCCAATGTTGAGGCGCACACCTCTATATAGCATGCACTACAACAGCTATCTCTATCATACTAATCTAAAAGCAGTAGCCATCACAATTGTCGGTTAAAAATGTGTTAGCTTTTAGGCCTAGTTTACATTTTAGGCCTAATTTTAACCAGCAGTTTTAATTTCGTAAGTAGCAGCTAACGGTATATGGGTTGTATAGTAAGCTTAGGCTATTCATTTTTTCAACACGGTGCGGCCCCTACAGGCACACAGTTACAGTGTTACAACGTAACGAGCAACATAGCGTATATAGATCAGTGGTAGTAGGGAAGTGACGAAAGAGACGTTGTTGATAAAGCTAACAGCGACTCGTAGCAACTTGACGTTGCCATGGTAACATGATTTTAGGCCGAATTTTAAAAATGCAGTTTTAATTTCGTAAGTAGCGATAGGCCTAATGGAGAATTTGGTTCGAGGGTAGTCCTATTCATTCATGCAACAATGCGACGAGACTTATTTTAAACGAAGCTAAAATCCAGTTGTTTTTATTGAGTGTTACCTTAGGGTTTTAATTCGACGATCAAATGTTATTATTTAATTTATTACGTCGAAGAATTCTATTAGCTATAAGGAAGTAAGGATGTTTTAATTTTCCATGTTATTTAACTAACTTCTCACACTGAATCTAACGTTGTAAACAATGGTCGTCAATATTTGGTACCGTTGCGAAGTTAAAAAAAGCGACGGATGGACAAAGTCGTTGCATTAGTCTTCTTAGCCGGTAACAGAAGACTAACAGGCGGTATACAGAAGACTAAAAAGTGATATTAAAGTTCTGGCACTGAGGACGACACACATGCGCTTCACGTGTTCCAATGAAAATGTCGCAGAAGGCAAATTTAACCAGTACCGTGCCGTATGAATCTTCAAAGCTATTTTAAAAAATTATTTCGTGTATCAAAAATTGTGTCATGTCAGGTTTACGTAAGAGAATTATTTTCTTTGTCAAGTCTCTCCCAACCGAATTAAATAGCTTTCGTACCTCAATACTTAAATACCATCTCAATTTACATGGGGAAAAAAATCCATGCGGACTTTAACTGGTCTGAGAGATGATTTACGATTATGTTCTGACGTTTAAGCAATCGCCAGTCGGAGAGTAAAATAATATTGATGTTGGAAGAGAATCTTGTTTCAACAGCTGGCGAATATCATCGCTGCTGTAAATGCCTGGTTTAAAAAAAAAACAAAGACAGAAAAAGGCAAAAGAAAACCACACACTTCGTTTATTTGGGTTGAAAACAAACACTAGTCAAATAATTGGAAAGCTTTCAATTGCAGCTGCTTGAAGGGAGAAAATATGCCATCTATAGCTTCGAATTTAGTGACAGAAATGTCACCTGGTCTGCAGCTTGTAAGTAATGCGTATAATTAAAGATGGCTACAAAAATACAGTTTCGATAATTTCACAGCAAAAACTTAAAGGTACATTCCTCCCGGTTGGTTTTCCTGAAAGGCTCATTTTGGAACGTCACTTCAGACCCGTGCAAATGTTGCAAATGCAATCATTTTCCTATTTTTTCCTTCGTGAGAAATAGTTTTGCTACATTCACTCTAAGCTATGTAAATGTTGCAAAGGCTATTTCCCGCAGGATGCTCGAATATGGTGAGAAGGTATGTCCTTTTAAAATAAACGTTAAGTAGTAAAAATATGAAAAAATACAATTACATTGACTTACAGTGACTCAAACTTTCGTACTCTGACTCGCATTGGGTCACTATTATTTTACCGGTGGGGCACATAGAGGGAAGCAAACTGCCCCCCCCCCCCCCGACCCGAATTTAAGAGTACAGTTTAGTAAAAACAAGCAAATAAGTCATTTATTGCAACTGGAAAAATCTGTAGACCGACCTTTTAAACTTTTCGGACACTATAATACTGACAAAGAATTTTTTTTACAAAGCTTCGGGAAATTGGGCAAGGTAGCCTGATGATTAGCACGACTGTCTCATACTCCAGAAATCCCGGATTCGAGCCATGACGACAGCCACCCCAGGCATTTTCTGGAAGAGAAAGGTCCAGTGATGCTTTGTGCTCATGTCGATTGTGGCATGTAAAAGATCATAATTTCTGACTGGTGCGTATAGCAAAAGTGTCCCTCACTTTCATGTGGAGCCATGGGTTCAGCTGGGAGCGTCACAAACCTCGAAAGGGCTCTGTGGTACTTTACAGCAGTCTCCCCCCCTCCCCGGGAGCTGAATTTCTCGTCCCCGTTTTGGGTTCTAACCTCCTTTGCGCCTTCCGAACATTACTGGGTGCGTCGGAGCGCCAAACTGACGAGTGCCTATCCATTATAACGAGAAATTATAGGGTTGGAGAGGAGAATTTGTGACTGAGACCCCATACCGAAGCGTCTTAGATCCGTTCCTATTAGTTCCGTCTGAGTTTATAGAGGGCGCCACGAGTTTTATGTGGGAACTTCTACTCAGTTTTCAGCCTAAAATTAAGCTAAGCTAAACGAAACTATAGCCTGTATTTAATTATTATTTAGTTTAGCTAAGTTGTAATTTAGTTAACTTTAGATTTGGGTTGAAAAATGAGCAGAAATTACCAGTTGGAACACGTGGCGCCCTCTGAAAACTCTGACTGAACTAATGGGGACGAATCTAACGTGTTTTAATAGAGACTTTTTAGAGTTACAAATTCTCCTTCCCAATCCTATTTTAGTTCACCAGTAGCAAAAAAAAAAAGTAGTTCCTTTACTAAAACAAACAAGGTTTTTGTCTCCAATTGGTATAAAGTCAAAACAAAAATATAAACGGCGTCAGAAAAATCACGAAAACAATGTGATTTTAGCTATTCACTCCTTCATTGTATTCCTCCGTATTCCGTAATAGTTACTGAGTGCTTAGTTTCTCTTTTATGCATTTATGGCAGCAAAAAACTTGAAGTAACGGGTCTAAAAGCTGCCCCAGATGACATGGAAAATTTCAGTCAATGTTTACAAAAAAAAAACGACCGAGTTTGGTCGACGGCCATGCTATTAAAGGATTTATTAAATTAGAAATTAAGATATACGTATGGCTTGTTTTAGACCAACAATAAACTAGTTAGACTCATATTATGATGATCTCAACAGTCAAGCAACATTGCAAAAAGTCCTTCAAACATGGCCGCTATCATAATCCGAATGAGTCTATTCGGTCGAAGAGCAGCATGTTTACGTAGGTAGGAATATGCAACGGAAAAAACTTATAATTTTCTTTGCTGTGATTTTAGGGCCGGCTGCTTCTCAGCCATCCTAGATTGTTCCAAAATGGAATGCGCCTGGGAGTATGGTTTCATTTAATTTGTTATTGCAGGTGCTGAAAAAAATGTTTATGCGTTAACGGTGAAGAAATGATTTCGAAGAATCCGTGACGACAAATACACGGACTTATTACGTTATTTTGCGTTACTTTGCCAGGAAAACAAAGCACTGTCAACCGATTGTAGGCTATCGCAACTTATATACCCAGGGCCCCAATTAGAGGGGGGGGGAGGGAGGAGGGTTCCGAGTAATTCCAGAGGGACTCCCAAACACAATCCGGGGTGGCGGGCCCTCCGAACGGTATAGACAGCATGATAAAGAGGAGGAAATACCAAATAAAGGTAAATGGCTAAAAAAAAAAAAAACGGTCCTAACATTTTTGTTGAAGGAGGCCCCATGCTTATGGTTTTCCCCGGGTCCTAAGAAATATAGTTACAGCCCTGTATGTACCGTAACATAGGCGTGCCCAACTTAGGTCCTGCAACTTATGCACCCATTTATAGCCTATAGCATTTCAGCCCACTCACTTTAAATATGTCGTGAGCAAAGTGCTAAACTCAAGTAACCAATTTATATTATAAAATAAACAAACAAATAAATAAATAAATATGGTTATCTTCAGAAATGCTTGATAATAGGATATTTTTGGTTAAGCTGGGGTGTAGACCACCCGCGCACTGAGCGACTTGACCGCGCGGCCAGGTTGCTGCAGCCAATGAAAATGATTAATGCGTGGTGTTACATAAACGGTAAGCATTCTAATTGGCTGCAGCGACCTGGCCGTGCGGCCAAGTCGCTCAGTGCGCGGTCGGCCTTATGTGTTGTGTGCCTCTGTTCCACTAGACAAGTCGCCAATTCTACCAACTGAGTTACAAGAAGTCTACTCCCCATACCACTCTGGCATTGTTTTACCCTTTAAACCTTTTCGCGAAACAAAGTGGCAAGCACTCTCGCACTAGATCAACATTTTGTTGTTTTAAGCTGTCATATCTATAGGAGGCCACCCTCATTAACGTCCGCCTACCACCTTCGTAACTAACGACGCACTCTGCTTCTTAATCCTTCCATCCGACCTCCGTGCAAAAACCAGTTGTCCCGCCGACCGACCAACCGGCTAATTAATTCTTTGCGGCATCAAACACACGAAAGATGAAGCGTGAAAGAAAATATGGCGGCAAGCGACTCGTTATTTACGACATGGCGGCAGCAGCGTCTCGTAAATTCCCACTGACGGACCTAATTGGCAGCTCCAACCTCATTCGTTAGACGTGCGTCACGCGCAACCCGATCCACCAATCCAACACGCCCCACCCTTCTTAATTCTTTTGGCTTGAGAACGGAAGGACGTAGCGTGCACAGTGCTACGGGAGGTCTTTTGAAAGAAAAAAAAATAAAAGACGAGTTATTCCGATGACTGAGGAGTGATGGGGATGATGTAAGAGTTTCGGAGTTACGCTTCTGTGTTTATGATTGTTTCACTTTCGTTATTTGATAGCCTAAGTGATGGAAGAAGGTAGGGTGTAGAGTCGTGGCACGATACGGAAGAATTATCCTGAATAATTGTCTTTTTAATTATATTCATAAACGATATCAGGAGGAACATAAAGGGGAATTCGTAAGGGAATATCAGGCACGGACTGGGAACTGAATTTCTACCGGGATACCGGTCAGAGAGGGCCCTCTTACCGTATGCCGTATTACCTCCCACCACCCCAATTCCGGATAAAATTTTGATGAATTTCTATGCCAAAAAAAAAACTAATAATTCTTGCACATTGGCAACAAACAAATTTTTTCAGTTGGAAACTATTTGTCGATGAGATCATTGTCAAATTTCACCCAGATTTTCCTTTCATTTCATAAGTCATATTACTAGTAACAAGAATTTATAGGGTTGGGTCTTGCTAGTAATGATTGTAGCATTAAAAAAAACCGTTATTAAAATATTTAAAAAAAATCTTTTTTAAGGGAGGGGGAGGGGGACGTAATTGTGGGGGTCCCTGACCGAAGGGCCCCACCAGGAAATTCCCGATTTCTTGGTGGGCCAGTTCGTGCCTGTAAGAGATGTACTCCCTTATTCTTGGTCGCGACTCTATAGGAACGACGCAAGATTCCTTTACTGGAGAGGCAGCAGTGGGGCAGCAATTTTAGCCTTGAAGGGGGGGGGGGGG